>WOGL01000674.1:0-13668 GCA_015342145.1 Leptinotarsa rubiginosa
TAGTCAAAATCGAGTCCAAAGATGTCGGTTTTACAAATAAACAAACAAACAAATATACAAGTGAAGCTAATATAATCGTGCAGATGAAAAACAGGTTGAATAATATCCTCATCTCATCTACAATTATGACGAGACCAATCTTATCAATGACCCTGGTAAAAAAAGACACGAATCGAAATGGATGACGTTTAGTGATAGGTATGTGGCAATACTGTTGAAGATTTCACTTCCGTATGTGAATTATGAAGCTGATAATTTATGAAGGGAAGAAGGGAAAAAGGTCATAGTAGGAAACAATTTGAATTTCCATAAGAATATAGAAGTTTTGAAAGCTTGCAAAGGTAACAACATTGCCTTCGCAAAAAACGAACTCTTTTTAAAGTATACTATCTCTTTAATAATACCCCATGTTGTAAATATAGATAATTTTGATACAGGAGAAGTGTATGCATCTTATTCATATCTAAGCAATACAGCAAATTAATTTTTTTTCCTGATTTCAAAGGAGATATTTTGTAGTAACGACGCATATTTATTTAATTTTCAAAATGCAATGAAAATTCAGACAATGGTGAGAACCAATTAAACAGAAGGTTGTTTCATTCAAATTGCTGTAGTTAAACGAACCTATGCTACTATTTGAATATCTATACCTTCATCCTGGTAACAATGTGCAAAGAACCTTGAAAATTATTTTTCACATATATAGAACTGATATGGATAAAACAACAATTTGAAATGTTATTTCATTAATTTATAAATACGCTTCCTGAAGTCGATAATAATAAAATACAAGGTTGAATTTTAACCTATAGGGTTTATAGTAGAATTAAAGTGAAAAATTATTAAATTACAGAAGGGCAGAAGGGTCACATATTTTTATTATTTGTTTTCTTCATATTCTGACTTCAAAAGTCGAAATTTCGAATTTGAGATCGTAATGTCGGATTTGAATTTGTGAACAAAGAGTTGAAAAATACTCATTTTATTACTTTTTTCAAATATGCTGGTATGCTTTTCATCTTTCCAAAACTATTGTATATTGAAAAACGGTATATAATATATTGGGTGTCCTATAAAAAAAATCTAACCTTCAAATTCTTTGCAAATATATTTCGTAGCCAAAAACAGGGGACACACATCCAAGTTCATCTCTGGAAAGCTAAAATGTAGGTAACCCTTCTTAACTTGACCCCGTTTCACTCCGGAGCCATCTCGTATTTTTTTAATGGGAAATGGGTCGATACTTTGATTGAAAGTGATTTTCATTCTATGTATGTGGTTGTTTCCGTTTTGCATTTTTATAGATATGTTCTCGTCGAGAAATAAGGATGAAAGTTGTTGAGCAATCGAACTTTCTTTGTACTTTAATCTCTACATGACTTTGGTTTTGTTTTACAGTTTCCACATGTTATGTTTAATAAATAAAAAAGTACAGAACGAAGATATTCTCTGCACTGTGCTCTTGACAAAAACTTCCACCATTTGAATAAGAAAAATGAAAAATATTTAAATAACATTTAGGTTCAATATCGGAATGATTGTTGATGTAGCAAGGGCGTATTACAAATGTTTTACACATTGCAGACATGATTGACTTTTATTATCAGAAATGAAAATGTGTATCAGATCTGGTGGGTCACGTTGAGATACAGCTTTACCCTCTTGTGAGAACGATTGCTGTCGCATCTGGTGTCCATATCTGTACAATATCTGTTTTTCTGATTAATGCTTGTTTTATTTGAGTGGTGAAGTGTATAGACACAATTGTCTGTGTGATGTCTATATGATGGCATTGGCCGCGATACTTGATGAAAATCCATAACGTATTCAAGTAACACTTTCGTGAGATTTTCACTAATCAACTTACAAAACCGCAACACGTGTTTCACTAGACAAGTGGTTCCCAAACTGGGGTACGCGTTCTCCATAGGGGTACGCGAAAATGTTTAGGGGTATGCGACCATTAAATTTTAAGGGTTTGTTGTTAAAATCCTAGGTATACACAAAGTGTCCCTTAATAAAGTAAAACTCTGATAAACCTCCAGCATATATTTTAATACATCCCTTTCGTTTCTGATCAAATTTTTGTTTTCCGTTTTAATGATAACTAAATTAAAATAAAATAAAATAATAGAATGAAATGAACACGAATAATGTGAGCGGGATACGGGAGCGAATCTATGCTAAACAGAAAACCTTAAAGCTTTTAATATGGTTTTATTTTTTACTACTGAGAAGGGGTGTTCAAAATTTTTTGGTGCTAAAAAGGGGTACAGTGTCTAAAAAAGTTTGGGAACCCCTGCACTAGACAATAACTTTCTCATGCGTGTTTATACGTATATACTCGCTCAAGGAAATTATTTTGTAATGAAACAACGTGTTCTATTATATTTTGAAAAAAAAACAGTTTCGATTTTTAGGGAATGAGAACCCATGACTGTCAATAATAGTAAATGTACCTTCCCAAATAATATTCAGATAATATCTATAAAAGCAATTATTCCCTAGGGAAACAATAATTGAAATCATATTTTATTCAGGACCACTTGCCAAACATTTCTGTAGGAATGAAAAAATTATATTCATTTATTCATTACTATCCTTTTCAGCTCCAGAGACAAACGACAGAGCGGTAATCCAATGACATTATTTACATCGCCTTCTATTCGAGTGACAAAGGTGCTTGCAATTCCTTGAATTCCATATCCGCCTGCTTTGCCCCTGTAATTCAATTCAATCAGCATTTGAAAATGATCGGCTATATACATAATCTGTTCAAGACTCTGCTAGTTGATAGTCAGTCATACCACTGATTCAAGTATAATGAAGGTAATAATGAACTGAATATTCAGTCTATCCAGTCAGTCATTTTATTTACTGTTAATCATTGAAATTGTTCACTGAAAAATTTTGAACTTACATAGGTTCTCCAGTTTCGACATAGGCTATAATATCTTCCTTTTCTAACTTATGCATGTGTACAGTTGTGACCTCTGTGAATTTGTGTATTTGATCCTTGTAGCTGATAGCAACTCCTGTGTATACCGCGTTAGGAATGCCCGATTGAGTTAAACTAAAACATGAATTATTATCATACGAACTAGAAACGTTGTAACGAGTATGCATATAAAAAACAGATTCTCAAAAATAATGAGTGAAAAAGTCTTTCGATAGGTGAGTGTTCATTTGGTTTTGCGATCTAATGATATCAAACAAATTTATTAATTTAAAAATTCTAAAGAAACGACTTCAGAGATCGACTTACTCAGTTATTATCTTGATGGCATCTTCCTTGGATTTAGGTTTCCCGTACATCCTTCCATTGTACGCAACCATAGTATCTACACCGATGATAATATCTGGCTTTCTCGTATCATCTTTCAGGCGGTCGAAAACTTCTGTCAGTTTACAAATGGCGGTTTTTTCCACATAGTCAGAGAAAGTATGTTCAGATGGATCCAGATTTTCTTCGTAAGTGGATGGATATATCTCATATTTAAGATTCTGCAATAATATTATACAACCATAAGAAAAAGTGTATTTTATAGTATGTACCTTTCATGTAGGTACTGAAAAAAATGTGCTTGGAATATATTCGAAAAACAATTGTTCCTTGTTCCCTATTAAGCCTAAATGAATCAGAGCAAGAAGCGCGCAACTTACAAAAAACTATTGAGAAACAATTTCTATTATTGGACTCATTATTTTCATCAAGTAGTTTGTAAGATAATTTATTGAATGAAAAAAACAAAGGGATAAACTCAAAAGTATTGTCAGAGATTGTTGTCATCAATGTACATTGTCGTAAATATATTCCTTTTAATCTTACCAACAAATCGATTCAATCGCCACTTAGTAATTGGTACTTTTGTTAATTCTATTTGAAAGTTGAAGATTTGCGTGTTCGAAATATATTCATTTGATAATCTTTAAGTTTGGTTGTGGTCACTTTGCCCGATACGGTTCTGTTAACGAAAACTGGCATTGAAACGATGACGTCACATCAACTATGATTTGAAAGATATTCATTATGATTCAAAACTAGCGTGAAGTTAGTGATGAAACGGAATTTGACGTTACGTTACGTCAGTTATCAGTTTCTGCTTTATTGTGATCGTCATAGTTTATAAAGTGCTGAAAATTTTTCATCAAATACGTTGTAAGGATGTGAAAACTGAAGACGGGAAATTATTGTATGCACAAATCCGATTCTAATTAAGATAAGAGAAAATTGAAAAATTCGTTTTTATTATTCAGTTTGACATCTGACACAAATTGAATCATTCCATTCTAGCGAATCTTATTATTGATGACGTCACTACGAATCGTTTTTTGAATACACGCTCGAATACGATTAAACGCCAGAAAACACCTCTGATATCGATTTACTCTAGCGCCATCTCTTACCAAACTATTCAATAACGCAGCACGTTGTTTGGAGCTGCTCGCTAATATAATTCTCATTTCATTCAACTGACTCAACAATGGTTCCAACATCTTGGAAAAATTACTTCAGTTTAATTAATCACGTTTTTTCTGTTAATGAACACAAGATATTCACACACAATTATTTTATAAGTTGCACCTTTTTGATGTGAAACTGTTAATAATCTAGTGATCTACTGATCATAGGAACATGTGAGTAGGGAGCAGGACCGTACTAAAATCAGGAATGATTGGAATAATCACTAGTTTTACCGTGAAATTGAAGAAATAATGTTTCTTTCATGAAGAAGAAATATTTTACTTTTAGGTTATATATTTCGAACTGCTACTTAATAATATTGACGTTAATTCATAATGAGTAAGCATATGCAGGAAGGAATATATTTTGGAGCATTAACTCCAATTATTACACAGTAGGTATCTGAAGGATATCACAATTTGGTCATACAAGTCTAACGTTTAATATTTCAAAAAATAATGTAATATAAATATATTACAATATAACTTTAGAATAACGTTTCAGGTTATAATGAATTCTTTGGTAGTATAAAGCCAAAAAGCTCTTTTAACACTGCTTCAATATCTCCTAAAATATTTCCCTTTCGTGAATATTTATTGAATGAACTTCAACGTTTCCTACTGATCATCATCAGTTCTATCATAAGTATTCATTCATTTATTTTCAACAGATAACGCCTGTTTTATTTCAATGACTTGAAAGCCTCATAATATTATTTTTACCAAAAAAACTATAGATGAGCAGAAGTTATACAGTGTGACACACCCAAAATGAAGACACCTCTGTATTTTAGTTTTTTTGAAAGCAGATATTTGAGTTTTGCTACAGGCGTAGACCTTCATGGGCCGCACTTTTTGCAATACTTAGCCTGAGTGACAGCCTTAAACCCAGCCTATTGCGATTACGTGAATAGGGCAAATTCTCGATATGTTGCTCCACGTTGGAGATACCGAAATACATTTTTGAAAAAGTTGCTTAGAAATCAATTATGACCCTACATATCGAATTTAAGCCAAAATTCGAATTTCATATTCAAGTTCGATTTTCAATAAATGGTTCTTAATAAGAAGCTACGAAAATAATAAATTCGTTTAATGTAGGAATAAGAATGGAAAACCTAATATTCCTAATATTTGAATTTTTTTTGTAATTTTCATATTCTACTTTATCAAATAACTTATTTCGATATATCCAACGCGAAGCAAAATATTGAGAATTTGTCTGTTTCACGGGATCGCAGTAAAATGGGTTAAAGGCTGTCACTCGGGCTATGTATTGCGAAAACTGCAACCCATGAAGGTCTATGCCTGTACCAAAAATCAAGTCTCTGTTTTCAAAAATAACCTAAATACATGGGTGTCTTCATCTTAGTTGTGTCACACTGTAGATTTGAAAAATCTACTTGAAACACCCAACTTACAAACTTTAGACCTTCATTTCAAGTGTGGAGGAGGAACGTCTTCATTTGCTTTAAATATTGAACTTCAAGGTATCAACTAACTCATTGGCAATATTGCAACATATTCATTTACATGAATGAGATAAGATGTATACTTGCCAAATCTGACTATATGACAGAAAACCCTTCAAACATTTCAGCATTGTTTTATAAAAACCCAAAGAAGATAATGAACAAAAGTTATTTTTTGTGGGAAAAATCTGTTCAACATTCCTTCGTGAATGTAGGGACAAGATCGAAGGATAAAAAACCAAAGAAGACATTTTGGCAATGAGCAATGCCAAAACTTGCTTTCTAAAGTAGCCCTATTGAAATTTTCATGAACGAACAGTTTCAAATGATGCACTGTTTGGAACCTTTGGTATAGTAATGAATATTACTGGAGTTTTATCCCAACACCAAACCGTTATTTTTAATACCTCGACACGTATTTCGATCACCAAGTGCTCATCTTCAAGAGGAAGATTAAACTGTTTAATCTTCCTCTTGAAGATTAAACAGTTCACGTGTCGAAGTGTTAAAAATAAAGATTTGGTGTTGAGATAAAACTCCAGTAAACAGGTTCAAGGCAAATCCATGCTGTTGTGGTATTATGAGCTATTTGCATTCATTTGCTTAATCACCACGAAATCAAATAGTTTTAGTATTTCTGGAACTGTTAACTTTATTGTGTTAACAGTTTCATTCACATAAGAGAAATTCAATTATTTCCAGTTCAATTCAGCAAATTATCGTTTGCCTGGAAATCTGCGTTTTTTAAATTAAACAATGGTTCATATTTACAATATCATTAGTTTGAAACATATGTGAATAACCAAAAGTATTAGTAAACAGAAGAGCTCGTGGGTTGTTTGAATTGCTGACATTAACTCCCAAACTTTCATTATACAATGATGCATCTGGGATATTATAATCAGCACATTTAATAATAATAATTTTACTTTGGATTTGCTACAACCAATGACTTCACTGAATAACAATGGTTCTCATATGAAGTTACGTCAAAAAAATAAGGAATATAACATTTACAAAAAATGTAAATTGAATTTGTACGACATAGATGGCCAACTGTGTAGTCCAATAATAGCAGTATCCTTACTTTTGAATATTTTCTAACAGCTAACAGTAATTTCACGAACTACACCTAACGCTTTAATCTTCATGAACTTTATTTTCCAAATTATCACGTTTCGCTATCACAGCAGATTTTTTGTGAATAACATATGTGCCGTGATATTTTTGAAATCAAAGTTTGTGAAGATAAAACCGTTGGGTTTAGATTGTGAAATTAATATGGATCTTCATCAAGTAACAGACGAGTCGATCAGGAAACGTGTAACAGTACTTCGCTACTCCTTGATTTGTCATTGTTTAATAGTCTCAATCCTTACTGAAAAAATTTAAATCTGTGTCTTGATTGAGAAACTATTTCTGGAACTCCAGTCATCTACTCAATCGTTGATTTAGTTATGTCAGATGCAATTCTTGAGTTTAATTGTTCTCTTAGTGATTTCAATGGAGATGCTAGATTTCATCTAGAAAAACAGAAGAGTTTTTTTCAACAGCATTATCAAATAAGTCATTCAAAAGTAAGTTTGAAGAGCACTGAAAATTTTAATGAGGAATACAAATCATTACAGAATTATCAGGTTCCTAACACATTTCAAGTCAGCTGACAAATTTTCTTCTCATTTTCGAGGTCACAAAAAATAGTATGTTGAAATTGGTTTCAAATTACCGAACAGAGTTATAATTGGATTTCAATAGCAGTTTTTTGGAATGTAGCAGATTTTTCCAGAAATCTAGATATACCTTTCAACTTTCTATTCAAAATTTTCACTTAAATCTTAAAACAATAATTCACACAAATTTTGACAGTTTCATTCTTATGATAACAACAGCTGGTTTTGAACCCAAACCCATCATTCATATTCTGCGTTGGAAGCAAGGATTATAACAAAGATATGAAGGAATAATAATAAACAGATTTTAAATTTCACTTCTTTATTATTGCAACCAGGCAACAGGAATAAATAAAAATTCTATATACAGAAGTTTGCGAATCCCATATACAACTTGTTTTTCTAGTTCAAATCGGATCACTCTCAATTGATTGGCTTGCCTGTGCAGTAGGCCCTACTTTTATAGCTTCTATATACAATTACTTCTCAGCCAAACATCAAAAACGTAATAAAAAAATCACTAGCAAAACTTATAAAACGCTTGCATCATCAAATGAATTGAATTTATACCTACACTCTGATATACTAAGAATATCAAACAGATTTATTCATCATGTAGCGTACCTCTCCTAAATCAAGGCAATTTGTTGGTGACCTAACTAGTTTTCAAAATTGATCAAAAACGATATGTGGAATAAATATAACAATCTAGAAGATATATAATGCAAGATTACATAAAATAACTCAAGTTTTCGTACTGCGTGAAACTTTTTTAAGTACAAATTACTTGAAATCTATTGATCATGATGATCGAAGAGCACTCAGTAGGAAAGTTACAATAATGTTACTTTTGTAAATCTGACATAAAAAATTTGAACCTATGAGATATGTAAGTCACTTCAGATGGCAAAGGAAATGGTGATATTCAAATTTTTAATGAACTAAACTGAACGGAAAACTTTCCTGAATAATGAATTTGAAACAATAACAGTGCTCAACTATTGTTATTGTCAATAATCATCTCATTTTCTTCAGAAAAGAAAAACTTCAAAAACATTGTTATTACTTCCTAGAAAATATAATGAACAGTCACTCTCTCTTGTAGATAGGGATTATGATATATATTGAATTATAGATATACAGGAATGAAAATGTGGTAATTGCAATTCACCCCAGACTTGAACAAATAAAAACTGAAATAAAAAAAATTGAATACTGCCTTCGTTTATACTGAAATTGGTGGAATAATTAGTCTCACATCCCTTGCAATATTTCTACATAAAAAAATGACTGTTCAAAACAAATTATTAACTATTATCTCGATGCTGTTTTTCAATAACATAAAATCAGGAACTAGCATAATTTCATAAAATTCTATCTACAGTATTTACAATGATCAGTAGATTCCAGAAAATTATTGGGATGAATTGAAAAAAAATTATAAACCAGTCCGTTTCAGTCCATTATGGATATCTGCGCATACCCAATGAGTGCTTTATCGTCAGGAACTTCGTTGGGGTTAAGCGGTGAGTTCTGGAAATAAAAAATCTGGTTGAAATAAGATCAACATTGAAAAAATGAATATTATTTTGAAACAAATTATAGAATTATCCTTGGTGTAGTTGAATGACATGGCAAAAAATGCAACCAAAATAGGAGGCAACACAATAATGCTCTTGATACATTTTTCACGAATGTAGAATTGAACTTTAGATTACCAACATAATAAAAAACATTTTTTATATGATACCATGATTTTAGGAATGACTTGATACTAAACATAAAGGACCTGTACAATTACACAGAACAAGGTTTTTGGAATGAATGCCATAAAAAATGAGAAAAAAAGCAATGAGTCCAAAAGTTGCAGAACGTCTGTAGACTTGGTAGAAATGAACAAGTCAGATGGCATCATAGTAGCAAAAAAAAATTAGATCAGATAAAGTTCATCACATGCAACAAAGATTTCAACATTGTTTTTCATCAAACTACCTATTTGGTATTCAAAGTGAGGATGCATTGGACAGATGGGAGATTTCCCCTCTCAACTAATACCTCTATCTGACTTTTATCAGTTTTTGAAAAGAATATGTATGTTCTAACCAATACTTTTCTTACTCAAAAAATATGTCTTTCATCTGAGTAATGACTTATATGAATTATTTTCATTCCAGTTCCTTGGGCAAAACCGAATGAAAACGTTGCGGTCCTGATAGGCAGACTCCGTAAGATTATAATGACAACAAATGAAAAGGTCAAAGGTACAAACTTCAGAATGGTAGAAAACAGGATGGTCACCTGTTAAAGAGTTACAACTCAAAAAAGATTAGGGATAGTTTGGTGGTGCTCAAACAAATGTAGGGACCGACCATACAACTATGGCGCATTGAATGAAATGAACAGATTGAGGAACATGTCCAACAATACCCAACTAAAAATAAATTAATAGCAAAAAAAATATCTGAGAACAGCCTGTCAAATGTAGACAGAGCTTTCTAAATTTTTATACGGAACTGCTCATTAGATACAAGTTTCGTCTTTCGTCCTAATATGTATTGTCAGGAAACATGTAGGATGTGAGATTCAAGTTTCTTTCATTCGACAAGCTGCACTAGCTTTTATTCACATGCTGTAAAAAGGAGAAAATAACTTTTGAATTAAATCAAACCCATCAATTTATTACTTTACACAATTTACTTGATAGAAAAGCTTGTCACGAGATTTATCTGTGTGGATAAATAAGAATACAGTACCTAACTAAATTATTTATATCTTTCTGGTCAACCAAACCTGCTCCCACTAGTTCTCCAGTTATACCTTCAGCAGAATCCTTGCTAATGCAAATTCAAATATAACTTGATTTTAATAAGTGAGAAAAAATTTGTTTTTTTCACGCAACAAGCTTTTGTATCTTATAAATTGTGTAATGCAATTAATTGATGGTTTGGATTTCGGTTTTATTTGTATTTTTTTAGAGCAACTAAATAAAAGGCTGTACCTAAAGATGTTTTCTACTATTAATTTATGTACAGTAAACAACACATCAAATAAAATAACTACACAGATTTTCTCTAACTTTTCAGAGGTTGTCTTTTAGGATAAAATAAAAAGCAAGTGAAAACTTCAGCTGGCTGCAGGAAATCTAATAGTCCTGGATTAACATAGATATTCATTGACTCACCAACAGAAAAGTGATTACTCTCATACTATCCCGCTGCTTAATGAGTTTCTGTAGGTTAGTAGTGATTGCTATTATATCTTTTCCGTCAACCAAACCTGCTCCCACTAGTTCACTAGCTATACCTTCAGCAGAATCCTTGCCAACCGCAAATTCAAATCTAATATCGTTCAATTCTCGTTTCGCATTCCTGAAACAGAAAAATATTTCATGTTAATTTATTTTTGAATGAATGAACTGAAAAATGGTAAAACAAAATCCATATTGATATCTTCTATTTTATAGTTATGCATATATGATAACAACAATTGAATACTCTATTACTAAAACAAAAATCAGACCACACTCTTTGACTAACAAAAAATGTATGATGAACAATGAGGATGAAAAGTTTTTTATGTCACTTATAAATCTACGAAGTGTCATAGCCTAAGTCAACTTGTGCTATTATAGAATATTACATAGTAGCACGAACATTCAAAAACCCTGAAGTTATTTAAAAACTGTAAAATTGTTTGAATGTGTTTGTTTGAGCCTTTTTAAAGATCCATTTCAACTTGAACCCAAATGTGAAGGAATCGCACGTTGAAAAGTGAGACCTCGTTAATTGCTCGCTAATCCTAGTTTAGATTTCTGAGGGTTGTAGTTTGCGGGGGGGGGGCGACTGCTGGTTAACAAAAAAACAGGTTTTAAAAAATTGTTTTAAGCTGTCGTCCCTCTAGCCTCAGAAGTATTCTGAATACTTGTGTAAGTAGAGAATTAACAAAGGCTTCCATTTCAGAAAGCAAGATTTGACAAAAGGAATAATACTTTGTTAAAATAAATTAAACGAACACTAAAAAAAACATGTGGGAGTAACTTAGGTTACTCTAATTCAGCAATTGGTTTAGTTGTTTGTTTGAAAAGTTTATACAAATGAGGAGTTTTTTTATTATGGCAGTATTAAGTAGAAGATACTTCATGATAATGTATTTAGGTACATGAAATTTTGCCGTTTCCTCAATATTCTATTTTGTCATAGACAAGTAATAGCTAACAATATTTTCTTTTCCGAAAATATCAATACAAACTATTGTTTTCTTCAATAATAAATACTACTTTTGGTATATAACAATGATATACTTGAAGCAACAAATATTATTTCTATACATATACAATTTAGTGAATGATGCCCAAAGCTGAACTAATCAATAAAAACAGACGACTTCAGTTGTGAAACTCATTGGAAAAATGTATCAAAAATGGTTGATTTCAAAAACTAGACAAATGAATGTTCAAAAATGTAATATTAAAATGGATGATTCAAAAAAAATATTACTGTCTTGAGTTTTTTCTTAAAACTATATTGCATACATTTTTTGATAACTTTTTCTGAGAAAATATATAATATAGTGAAAAAACTATTGAACTACTTTCAACGTTTTCATCTACCTCCTTTTGATATAGAGAACAGAACACAGAAAATTGGTTTTTTGAAAGTTGAAAATTTTTCGAAAATTGATTTATTATAAAAATCTTCGTAGTTTCACCACTGTAATTAAACAAATTCTGTACGGCCCTTCACTAACGGGACTAGAAGGTTTCGTAACGAGAGATTTTAAAATTTCAAAAGTCTACCTTAGTCTCAACTTGCAATGATTAATTCTTCCAATTGTGTTTTAAAACGAGCACTTGAACACGTCAATTTTTTTTACAAAGTGGAACAGAGCCGAGAACGTTTCAGTTTCTATTATTTTTTTTTTGTTTAGAAACCTTCTCGACCAAGATTTAGGTAAACCACTTGATATCAAAAATATTTTTTAAAGTTGCTGAAATAAGAAATAACCAATCATAGGACCATAAATACTCATATTTTAGAAGCAATTATCAAAAAGCAGCACAAAGAACTATAAAGCTATTAGAGAATGAAAGCAGGGCAAGAGATGGTGGAACAACTGGATCAAAGGCGAGGAAAGGTATATACAAACCTGAAGGTAGGGAACTGCCTGTGTGGGGTTCTAGGAAAAATAAAACAGGGATTAAAATTGGTTAACATAAACGCATCTCACTAGAGATGTATTCTCAAGTACATAAAATGGTATATTTCAAGTATTTGTAGTAGTACCAACTTCGAAAGATTCAGTAAATATGTTTCACGTCAGAGTTCTTTTTCCGTGTATGAAATTAAAGAATATTTGACTAATATGACAACCATGGATACATATCTCCATACATGCTATCTTTTTGAAAATGTGCTGTACTGTGACACCTACAGTAGGGACGATTAAAGAATACACATGCGACTTCAACAAATTACGCGACAGAACACATCCTTTTATATAGCACTAATAGAATTTTGTGATCCACAGTATCAAATGCCTTTCGAAGATCTAAAAACTATATTCATTGGAAATTGTTTTCCAACATGTGAAATTACTGATTCTGTGTCACTAGATCTTCAAAACCCATATTTCTCAAAATATTTTTCATTTGATTTTACAATTCACACCAATAATCTATAATGAATTGTTGTTTATTTACTTTTTTATTTATTATTCATTAGGTATGTTATATTAAAAAATACAATCAGGTATATAAACAAAATTAATCCAGAAAGTGTAAAGTTAAAATTTATATTTCTATATTGATAGATATTTGAACCATAAAAAAAGAAGGATCACTAAGCAGAGTACAGTAGTAATGAATAAGAAAAAAAGAAATTAATGATATAGAACAATGAAAAATGAGAAATAAAATTTCCTATGTATATGTAACCAACGTTACTGCAATTTCGACCTACAAAGACATTTTCAAAATAAACCATACAATACAATAACCTCTGGTAGAAGTCCATTATGTCTCAAAGTGGAGTGCAGTAGATTTGCGAAGAATAAAACTCAAA
>WOGL01000675.1:0-13664 GCA_015342145.1 Leptinotarsa rubiginosa
AAACCAATCATGATATATAATGTATTATTTAATTTCTTCCCCTACCACTTATAGCTGTTCATATTACAGATGAGATACTTTGGATTCAAGTAACTAAAGACATCCATATGAGAGGGGTAATTTATAAACAGAAGCATAAGTTCATCTTTGATGAAATAAATGAGTTTATTTGATTTATACAAATAGAAGCGTTTGAATGAAAAATATTTCTCTTCAAAGGAAAACAATTAATTTCTTCTACGGAAATATTTAAATAGTGTTCCATGTTAACATCATTCTTTCAAAACCCAAAACAGTTTTGCTTCGACATTGATTTTGCTCAGACTAAAGAATGCATACTTACTTCTTTTGATCTAATGTGATGATTTCTATTGAAATGTATGCATACTCTTATTGGAATAAATTTTTTACTCGAAAGAAGCGTTTATTCAGTCCATTTGAAGTAATGATTCAACTTCAACTCGAGATAATATATTTCTCAGTTTATAAAAATATTTCTTCATGAATATAGGAGCGCAGTATGTCTTTAAATCGAGATTATGTTCTTCACTTTGAGATTTTAGTTTTTACTGTGTTGAAAGTTCCCAACAAAAAAAAAATTAGAATTTCCACATGTTTCGAAAGAATAAAAGGGTTTTATAACCGAAGAACAGAGCGGAAGTGCTTTTGAACGATCTTTCAGAACATTCCGAAGATATGGATGTTTTTCTCATATACTATATACATATAAACTCTATTGAATATGTAATTTCAGCATTTTTATCGAGAGAATGTGAACATACCCCTGAAGGATTGCAAAATTCCACTTTTTCTTCTTCATATATTTTTTTTCTCAAATAGTTAGGGGAGTAGTTGTTTTCTGATAGGTGTCAGTCCATTAACCTACTGTGTAGGGAGTTGAGACTGGCCTGAACAAATTGTTCATTTAGATGATTTTCTTGTTTTTTTTTTCAATAGAATTTTTATACTAGCCTATATGCAATATGTTCGTGTACTTCATACTTAGTGTGAAATGTTTTAACTCTCAAAATCAACTGTAAGATGTATATCAATTTCCTGGTTCGGTGAATTCTCATTCAAATTGAATGAACAGTTTATTGAAGAGTACATGGCAACATTTTGGTTGGGAAAAAACAAATTGAAATTGTTTTTATAACATTTGAGGCAGGCTGAAATCTTTGTTCTTGATAAAGTTCTGAAATGAAAGTTTTTAAAAACTACTTCAACTCACCGTCTCTTTAATCGTATATCGCTAAGCACGTAGGTTGGTGGTTTATCCGTTACTCGTAGACGATACCATCAGTAATAGCATTATTATTCAATTAAATACTGGTCCGCGGCGACCTTTACCGCCTTCTGCTCAATTATATTTTAGAAGCTTCATCAGTGAATTTGAAATCCATTTCGAATTTTCAAACGTTTATTGCCTTCAGAGATGAGCTAGAAAGTTGAAAATTGATGGTCAACTTCCGTCTGAGAAGATAATCTGTGGTATCTGGTATGAATACATAGTATTTTTCATTTGCATTTTATTGATATACAATTTTCTCAAGGTGGAAAAAATGTTATACTTCTTATACGTGCTTCATTTAAAATTCTCTATTGAATTTTGCGAAACCATTTTTTAATGAGAATTCCCTTCACGAGTGAATTGATTTCTTAAATAAAAAAAATTTATGGAATATATGTTTTAGATCCAACATCCGCCGGGTTTTCATTTCATAATTGATGAATTTTATGTATTTTTCTCGCAAATAAAAAATTCCTGTATATATACCACCAATTACTGACCGCTCTTGTAATCACAGTACATGTGACCCCAGTTTTAATGGCCAGTTCGTACCCAGTATATGTGGGTTAATCATACTCTGTCCAATTCAACTCTTGTGTTTCAACATTGTAATTATACCTGCCGTCTCTTTTACGAGGGCAGATATTTGTTATGTTGATTAAATGAAGTGCAACCTCGTTAAATGGAAGGAAAGTGGCGGAACCCTGTAATTTTCTTGAATAAAATGAAATGTCCCAAATTGATTGAAACTTGTTTCACCCTCGAAAAATGATCCAAACAAAGATGTGGTTTTGATGGAAAACTGGCAATCTCATTTACGGAAAAATGACCAAGAATTAATATTATTTGAATATTTCTCTTACTTTGGTAGAATTACCACAAGTAAATTTGAAATAATAATTCATAAAACTTGCGATTCTTTTTAGTTTTACATGTTTTTGCCCTACTGGCCAGAGTTCAGAATTCGCCATTTAGTTGAGGTCTCAAATTATTTATTCCTTGTGCGTGATTGCATATACTTCACCTGAAAGTCGGGGATGTTTATTGATTGACCGATCGTGTATATCAATCGGTTGAATATGAATGCATAGTGTTGACTATATTAAAAAGAAGGTTGCAGAAAAAGTTACAAAGTGAATAACAAGGTATCCAAATTTTGAAAAGTCACCATTATTTAAGGCAGTAACTGTAGTACATTTTGATTATTGCAATACAATTCAATTTTTTTTATTATGAGCAATTTGATTTTTTACAAAAATTGCAAAATAAAGCTAGGAGGCAATACTAAACTGTGAGGAACGCACACCAAATGTTAATTAAATACCCTAATAACCTTAATATTGATGTTATTAAAACAAATAATTATAATACGTTGAGGTTTATACTCGAATTAAAAATGTTACCAACTTATTTCTCAGATCAATTAGCAATTTACATGACCACCATGGTACCTGCTCGTAGAAGTTTCTGAAATGATTTTTATGTAAACCTCAATAGGAAAATTGCAACATTATTTAGTAAAGGATTGATTATATTCAACAGTTAACCTTCGGGATTGAAGCAAATAAAAGCGGTGGATATATTTAAAAATAAGTGCTAAATAGGCTTATGTGCAAAATTAAAATATATAATGTAACATTATTTACCACTAGGAATTTATATGTTACATTTTAAAATTATAACTTATAGTTAGGTTACTCAATGTTATTTAAGAGTGATATATAATCGTGGAGCCTCAGCTATTAATTCTAAGGACGTATTACCGAATGCACCCTCAATATCCCAGAAAACAGCTAAAAGTACTTTCTTGTTCTAGTACGCATATTATGCTTTTTTACATGAACGTTCCTAATAAGTAGTTTTTCTAATGTTAAAAAAAAAGTGTTTATAGCAATGATGTTATATTACAGGCTTCACTGGCACTCAGTGTGAAATTGACATCGACGAATGCAAAGATAAACCATGCTTGAACGGAGGTATCTGTCACGACCTTATCAATTCCTTCAAATGTTCCTGCGCCACGGGTTTCACCGGATCAAGATGCCAAATAAACATAGACGACTGCCTATCGAATCCTTGCCGGAACGGAGGTGTCTGCCACGATTCCATAGCCGCATATACCTGTGAATGTCCTCCCGGATTCAACGGACTATCCTGCGAAACGAACATCAATGACTGCCTTTCTTCGCCTTGCTTGCACGGAGAGTGCATCGATGGGGAAAATTCTTTCACTTGCACATGTCATCCCGGATATTCCGGTAACCTTTGTCAACATCAGATCAACGAGTGTGAGTCTAATCCTTGTCAATATGGTGGAACGTGTCAAGATTTGGTCAATGGATACCAGTGCCTCTGCAAACCTGGCACTTCGGGACCTAACTGTGAAATCAACGTCAACGAATGCCAAAGCAACCCTTGTAGGAACAGCGCCAGATGCGTGGATGGCATTAACAGGTAATTTCAGAGAAGAACCTAGTTCTAAAAGAGGAAATAATTTGCTCTAAATTTTTTTCATGCACTCAGTGGTTACCCATATTATGATCCGTAAGTTATCTGTTGATGTTTGTTAGTCGTTTGTTTGTGGATGTTACTATTGTGCATGAAATCTGGGCATCTGGTTGTCCTCAAAAACAAAAGCATTTTAGGCATGTAGTTATTCAGTTCAGGGAAATGAAACTAATTGATTTTTTATTTCAGTTATGTTTGCGAATGCATACCTGGATATACTGGAAGGCATTGTGAGAATGACATAGATGAATGTTCATCAAATCCATGTGCAAATGGAGGAGTGTGCATTGATCTGGTTAACGGATTTAGATGTGAATGTCCCAGAGGATATTTCGATGCACGCTGCCTGAGCGACGTTGATGAATGCAAATCTAATCCCTGTAAACACGGAGGTAGTTGCGAAGACGGAGTCAATCAATTTATTTGCCATTGCCTGCCTGGGTATGGAGGAAAGCAGTGCGAGATCAATATTGATGAATGCGCCTCAAATCCTTGCCAACATGGTGGTAACTGTCGGGATCATCTTGCTTCCTATACTTGCGAATGCATTCCTGGTTATTCAGGAATCAATTGCGAATACAACATTGACGATTGTGCTATGAATCCTTGCAAAAATGGTGGCAGCTGCATTGACCTGGTGAATGATTTCAAATGCGTTTGTGAAGTACCTTTCACTGGAAGGGAGTGTCAAGAGAGATTAGATCCTTGTCAACCAAATTTGTGTCAACACAATGCCAAATGCACACCAAGTTCGAATTTCATGGACTTTGCCTGCACCTGCAGTGTAGGATATACCGGGAGATTCTGCGAACAAGATGTTGATGAATGTGTTGTTTCGAAACCTTGCAGAAATGGCGCTACTTGTAGAAACACCAATGGATCCTACATGTGTATTTGTATGAGGGGTTATCAAGGAAAAGACTGTGCCACCAACACTGATGACTGTGCTTCATGTAAGTAACATGTTCTCACTAGCGTTTGAACTGTGACCCTATTATTGCTTATTTTCTTCAGCTCCCTGCCAGAACGGAGGAACCTGTTTGGACGAAATAGGACAGTTTTTGTGCCTTTGCGTTAATGGATTTGAAGGAAGGCAATGCGAAATAGATATAGATGAATGTTTTTCAAACCCTTGTCAAAATGGAGCAACATGTAACCAATATGTCAACTCATACACTTGTACCTGTCCTCTAGGATTCTCCGGTATAAACTGTCAGACGAATGATGAAGACTGCACTGAAAGTAGCTGCATGTATGGAGGAACTTGTATCGATGGTATTAACTCGTATATTTGCACATGCAAGCCTGGGTAAGTACTGTGTTCATTAGTACTCTTCATCAATTTGTCATCAATTATTTGCTTTACAGCTACACTGGTTCTAATTGTCAAAACAGAATCAATCTATGTGACAGTTCTCCGTGCTTGAATGGGGCTACTTGTCAGGATCATACATCACATTATACCTGCCACTGTCCTTTCGGCTACACAGGAAAGAACTGTGCTGAATATGTTGATTGGTGTGCAACAAATCCTTGTGAGAACCACTCTACTTGTCAACAAGTCAAAAATCAATATTCATGTGTATGTGGACCTGGCTGGACTGGAAAAGTATGTGATGTTGAAATGGTTAGTTGCAAAGATGCTGCAACAAAAAAAGGTAATACTTTATAAGCATTTAGTTCTTCGAGGTATTCAGTTAATTTTTTAGGTGTTCCTTGGAAATTACTTTGCAATAACGGAACTTGTGAAACAATTGGAAATTCACATAGATGTCACTGCAAGGAGGGATATACTGGGTCATACTGCCAAAAAGAAATAAATGAATGTGAATCAGCTCCATGCCAGAATGGTGCGACCTGTAAGGATTTGATAGGTTCCTACAGTTGTATATGTCCTAAAGGATTCCAAGGCCAAAATTGTGAACTGAATGTTGATGATTGCCAACCTAATCCTTGCCAGAATGGTGGTACTTGTCATGACTTGGTTGACAGCTTTCTGTGTTCTTGTCCACCTGGAACTTTGGGTTATATTTGTGAAATAAACATAGATGATTGCCGACTCGAATCTTGTCACAACAATGGAACATGTATAGATCGAGTGAGAGGATTTGATTGCAAATGTCCGCCTGGATTTGTTGGACCACGATGCGAGGGGGATATTAATGAATGTTTATCAAATCCTTGTTCCAATCCGGGAACACTAGACTGTGTTCAACTGGTGAACGACTATCAGTGCAACTGTCGACCTGGATATATAGGACACCATTGCGAGCGCAAAGTAGATATATGCGCCGGTAGCCCTTGTGTTAATGGAGGAGTGTGTATTCCTACTCATTCAGGTCATAAATGTACATGCCCAGACGGTTTCTATGGGACCAGATGCGAGTTTAGCGGATACGATTGTGATTCGGATCCTTGCAAAAATGGTGGAATTTGCCGAATCTCAGACGGAGGTGGTTATGTTTGTGATTGCCCACCTGAGACTACAGGCATAAATTGTGAGGTGGATTTGATAAACGAATGCGATAGCAATCCCTGTTTGCATCCTGATGCAGTTTGCCAGAATAAATTGGGTGACTACATTTGCTACTGCCCAGCTAGACACATTGGTAAAAATTGCGAGATTTATGATCGTACCGCACCAGCAGGAATCGGAAAACCCATCAGACCATCTCAAGACTTCCAAAGCTTTTACGAGAAAGATCTAGAAAAACAGCGTCAGCAGTGCCTGATGAACAAATGCCCAATGAAACGAGGAGACATGGTGTGTGATGAAGAGTGTAACACTTATGCTTGTGATTTTGATGGTCAAGATTGTTCACTAGGAATCAATCCTTATGCGAACTGTACAGCTCCTACTAAATGTTGGCAGGTGTTTGGAGATGGCAAATGCAATGAGGACTGTAACAATGCCCAGTGCCTTTTTGATGGAAGAGATTGTGAAAAGAAACTTCAAGCCTGTAATCCAATTTATGATGCTTACTGTCAAAAACATTATGCAAATGGATATTGTGATTATGGTTGTAACAATGCCGAATGTAATTGGGATGGTTTGGATTGTGAAAAGGAACCTCCAAATTTAGCAGATGGTGTTATATCCATGATTATTTTAATGGATATGGAAGGCTTCAAGAAAAACCTGGTTGCTTTTCTAAGAGATACTAGTCATCAGCTGAGAACTATATTGGTGGTAAAGAAAGATCAGCTAGGAAATGACATGATTTATCCCTGGATGGGCACCGCACCAACAAACAGCCTACAGGACTACAATTTCAAGCAGAAACACCATATAGTTTATTCGGAGCAAACCCAAACAGGTGTTAAAGTATACCTTGAAATTGATAACAGAAAATGTTCGACAATAAACGAAAATCTGGAAAACTGTTTCCAAACAGCTAGTGCTGCTGCCGAATTTTTGGCAGCTAAGGCATCGAAACATACTCTGTCATCAACTTTTCCCATCTATCAGGTGAATGGTTCAAATGGATTAGATGAAGATGAAAATCCACCGGCCAATGCGAAATATGTTTTGATAGGCGTTTTGTTGGTAATTGTTTTGTGCTCGGTCGTGTTTTTGATCGTACAGACTCAAAGAAAACGAGCGGCTGGTATAACTTGGTTTCCTGAAGGATTTTTAAGAACCAACTCTGGAACCAGAAGAAGATCTCGTAGGCGCGGTCCCGAAGGCCAGGAACTCCGAAATCTTAGTAAAAACCCATCGATACCTGGAATGGAGGTCGATCCCAACAGTCATCACGGTCACATTCCTCAATGGTCAGATGATGAAAGCGATATGCCGCAACCCAAACGTTTCAGAGGCAACGACTTGGGATATTCCAGTGATCACACGGTTATCACAGAATACGAAGAAGCTGCCGAGCCTCGTTGGACACAGCAACACCTCGATGCCGCTGACATAAGGCCTGTTACTATGCTGACGCCACCTCAAGGAAATGAACATGTAGACATAAATGCAAGAGGACCTTGCGGAATGACTCCCATCATGGTGGCGGCGGAATGGATACCGGCATCGACGAGGACGATGGTGCAGGAGCTATTATACAAGACTTGGTGGCACAAGGGGCAGAGCTGAATGCTACCATGGACAAGACAGGGGAGACATCTCTTCATCTAGCGGCCAGGTAATTACTTCTTGTTTTGAAATTAAGTGTTATGTCTTAAATTATTTATTTAGAATTTATTCAGAATTTATATATTCATCACTGAAGATGTTGAAAAAGTATACAGACAGACTGATTTTCGTCATTGTAGCATAGGACCGAATATTTTTAGAAAAAAATTAAATTAGATTCCTTACATCCAAATATATCCCACATATATGATTTTTGAGTTATTAATTTTTTTTAGATGTTGAGTGAAATCAGCTATTTGCTCAATGTTTTTGGCAGATTTTCAAAAATTTTCTGTGACTTAAAATTCATGAATAATATTCTACACAAAAAAGGTTTAGTGTTCAACTAAGAATAATTCATATACGAAATAACTCGCACAAACCAAATCAATTCAGAATCATCTTTCAGTTGAATTGATAAATATTAGAATTGAAAATTTTGTATCACTATTTGGTTATTTTAGAATGCTTTTAGGGTTTAAATTATACAATGATTACAAATTTTTTGTTATGGTCGGTTATTAGTTATTATTAGTTTCATTGAAACAGAAATGTATTCTTATTTAGTATCTTTTTTTGGTTTCAAAGAAAATATAATATATGTCAGCTTATCTATCATGATGTTCCACCGAAACCATGCCATTCCCGAACGCTGGATAAAAATAAATGAGAGTTTTTTCAATAAAGAAGATCCTTTTCAAGAACTCTTGTTTCTCAACACTTGTGTAAAGTGTACAACTTACTCACTCTCTTTTTAAAATATTCCATTTATTTCTAAACAGGAAATCACATATATTTAATTATGTTTTATGTTTATATTTACATTACATTACTTTCACATGAACTTTGAATTATGTAAAAGGAAAACAGTCTTCTGAAATAACTACATTGTTCAAATGTTTCCTCATGAGGATCATGAGTCATGAGGATCATATTAAGAAAACCAAGAGAGACACCAATCAAAGCAATGCTGAAGGAATTGNCTCATTCAGTTTCTTTCATAGGAACCCTGTATAACTCAATATATATGTTACATTATGACTAGTGATATTTTCTTTCACAAATTTTCAATTATGTGTAGGTACTCGTTAATGTGTGAACCTAAAAAATTTGAATTTTCCGTATATCTGATACTGCATTTATTATAAAAGAGAGGTGTATTTATGTCATGAGGCATTAATAGGCAGACAATATAATTTGTTATCTTCCATGTTTTTAATATAAAGGAATACTGAAACTTCCAGATATAATTACAGTACAATTACTTTTCAGGTATGCCAGAGCAGATGCTGCAAAGAGGCTTCTAGATGCAGGAGCAGATGCTAATGCTCAAGACAACACTGGAAGGACGCCTCTTCACGCAGCTGTTGCTGCTGATGCTCTTGGAGTATTCCAGATTTTGTTAAGGAACAGAGCCACCAATCTCAATGCTAGAATGCACGAGGGCACTACACCCTTGATTCTTGCAGCACGTCTAGCTATTGAAGGAATGGTACAGGATCTCATAAGTGCCGAAGCTGATATCAATGCTGCAGATAACTCAGGAAAAACCGCTCTCCATTGGGCTGCAGCTGTTAACAATGTAGAAGCTGTTAATATTTTATTATCTAATGGAGCAAACAGAGATGCTCAAGATGATAAGGTGGGTGAAATTGTTTATTATTAGTTGGTTTGTGTATAATATGTAATGTTTTTTAGGATGAAACACCACTGTTCCTAGCTGCTCGTGAGGGTTCATATCAGGCTTGTAAGGCTTTACTGGAAGCTTATGCAAACAGAGAAATTACTGACCACATGGATAGACTGCCCCGAGATGTCGCAAGTGAAAGACTGCACCATGATATTGTGCGACTGTTAGACGAACATGTCCCCAGGAGTCCACAAATGGTCAACGTCATTCCCAATAATAATATGATGAGTAAGTCAACTCATGGAGATTTATTTATAAAATTAATACAAATTTTACAATTTCAGCATCGCCTACTGGCCACATGTTGCAACAACCGACAGTTATTGTTCCTAAGAGGCAGAAGTCCAAGAGGCCTAGTAAAAATAGCAGTCCTACAAGCCCAGAAGGTGATGCAGTACCTAATCCCGGAAGTATACGTCGGAAAGCCAGTGTTAAAAAGAACAACAATAATAATAACAAGAAGACTTCTCAACACAATGAAGTTCCACAAAGTGTAGATTCTATAACTTCCACTCTCAGCCCAGTTGAGTCTCCCATGACAAATCTGCCGAGTCCATATGATGCGACATCACTGTACACCAACATGAGTTTACAAAGTCTAATGGGTAACAAACAACCTCCTCCCTACGAGGATGCTATGAAAAACCCCCAAAATAATCATGCTTTCACTTTGGACAATAATTATAGTGCCTTTAATATATTTCCAGACCCAGTGTTGATGCAGCAACGGCAAATGCAAGCTAATACACTCAGTCCCCCATATTCCAACCAGTCTCCCCCTCATTCGGTCCAATCAAACATGTCTCTGTCTCCCCAGGGGTATAACGGTTCGCCATCTCCAGCAAAAAACCGACCTTCCCTTCCCACCAGTCCTACACATATCGCTGCTATGAGAGCAGCAACACAACAGAAACATGGCGGCGTTCCTCAAACTCAAATTCTCCAGATGGGCTTTGACTTCAGTCAGACAGGACTTGAACTTCCTATGACCTATTCTGGTTTAACGAGTACCACTCCAGCCTCGTTGCATCCCCAACAATTTCAACATCAGAACTATTATTTAACACCTCCTTCTCAACATACCGACCATTTACTACCCGATAATTTTCCCACCCCTAGCCCAGAGAGTCCTGGACATTGGTCATCAAGTTCACCGCGGTCATGCAACTCAGATTGGTCGGAAAACATAGCCAGTCCGAATACTTATGTGTCCTCTGGACATCAGACCAACAAAGGCTCCGATGCTATATATATTTAAGTGTTGGACATGAGTTGTGATCTTGTTATATTTCAATTGAGGTGTTTTGCACAAAATGACAGGCCGCACTCAAATAATGTAAAACCTTTTGGGATTTTTTTTTTATTCTCACAATTTCATGGTATTGCACACGATTTTTCAAAATCTCCAACATTTTATATTCGATTCAAATTTCATAACATAATTGAAAGTAAATTGCTTTAATACCAAAATACATTCCATATTTCATGTTTGTGTTCAGCATGTGAGAGAAAATAAACAAAAATTTCTAATGGACTTTGGCGAGACAGGTTATTCATGAATATTTTAGACATGAGTTTAACGTCGTTGCAATGTATTGAAAACTCAGGTTGATTCAAAAGGAACGAAGAAATGTGATCCTAATTTTGTTTATAGTATGCCCAGTTCAAAAGTCTTTTTTAACTGCCAGAAATAATTGAAGAACAATACCTACTCGCAAATATGGCATCAGAACCGTTATTTTGAACAGAATTCATTATGTTCGTGACAGAATTTTAAAAGTGAATATCGCACAACTACAAAGTAAAGAACACTTTTGCCAGTAATTCGTACGTATCAAATCAATTTGTAAGTTAATTCCATAATAACCTTTTGAGTGTTTTCAGCACTTGGCACATCACCAGTTGTAAACCATATTCTAATAAGTTTTTTTATGAACATTTCTATATATTATTTATTTTTCATAATTTCTGAATTCTAACTCTATATTTCAGTTACTAAAATTCCTGGTCCATGACAATTCCTGAGTTTTGAGTTCTATTCTTTTACGCAATTTAATGATGAATTTTATGTTTCTGGACGTTACAATGACAGAAAGTTATCGATCAATATCCCAAAATGTTGATTTTAGTTTCTAAATTTTTTGTTCAAAATTGATATTTTGATTTCTGCTTTCAGAAGAAATGTATACCTGTCGATATAATCTCCATTAATAAAAATTAAAAAGTTTTGCATCGATTGAGTGCGGCACAATGTAATAAGTGGTCTCATTTTTAGTAAGTGCCTATCGATTGAAGGCTAATGTACTGAGTTACAGTACTGCCAACATCCATTTGGACCAATCAAATATCCAAAAATCTTACTCTTGTGCCTTGATATGCCTTGTTATTTTGAATGTGTTTGTAATATTATATAGAATACATAAATTCATTTTGTACATATCTTAGTATATTATTGTTAGATTAGTGTTACATTGATCCAACAATTATTTCACAATTTAAATTTATATGTTTGCAAAGAAACATTTTATTTATTATATTTCTTTAACAAATGAGTATATTTTCCTTCTTTCTGAAATCCTTGTAATATCTGTTATTGATAAATGCAAACATATGAATTTTATTTTTGGTATTAATTTAATTACTCAAAATTCATGACATTTTTTTTGTAATTTTACTGGTAGATTAGTTCAGTCTCTCTATTTTTCCTTGTATTTTTGTGCAGAAATTTAAAATTCGTAAGGTTTTATTTTGCGAGTCTGTGATTCAAATGTAATTATAACAACAATTTGACAATATCGTATGACGTTAGTGATATTATTAATAAATTTAAATCATATTTTTGATAATTTTTATATAAAAAACGCACATTCCACCTTTTGGATTGAAAAAATGTCTTTCAATTGTTATACAGTTCATAGAGACAAACGTATGCAGTAGAAACGTGATTTAGGAGTTAATATATCTTTCATCTTGAAGAATCTCAGAAATAAAGATACTAACGCCGTAATTGCTGTTCTATAATGTATGTTACACTTTGTGTATATTAAAAAATCAGTTGGTAGTAGATCATATATTTATAATTATATATTCCTATTGAAATCAGCTGATTTTTATTGTAAAAAGTACTGATTAGATATTTTATGGTAATGATCATGATTTTGATAATTAGTTTTTGTTTTAGCAAATGCTGCTATCCAGTTATCAGCAGTTGCTTTCATCTTTTATTTTAGTTTAAGATCACATGCTTTGTACTATATACTTTTAAATAAATACGTTTTTTAATAATTAATTTTTTTTTTTTTGGTAAATGATCTGGAGACACAAAACTTCTCAAAACAAATCGGTGAATTCGTGAAATTTCGACTACCATGAAAATTTAGAATGACCTTTAAATCCGGGGAAATTTTTGCCCTCTTCCCTACTATATTTTGTGTGACATATCAGTTCATAATAAATTATCCTATCAAGTTCTAATTTATGATCCCTTTATTATAAACTCTAATATAAGAAATTCATAACCATTTTTGTCTTCTTCTAGATTTATTCTTTGGAAAATTAATCTATTTTCGTGTTTTTTTTTCTTTTTATCTTTCAACTTATTTTGAAATATTAGTGACATGGAAAAGAAAAACAACTTAAAACTAGTCACTCATGAATGGAACTATCCACCATCACAGCATACAGTGTACTAGCTTTGTATATAGACTATATACAAAGGTACTAGTGTACACGTGGAAAGTCAAACAATGTAAAATGTTTATAACCTAAAATACACTAATATTAACTATATATTGTGATAAAACCTTAAAAAGCTTTTATCATTACTTTACCATGAAAGGAAGAGTTGAATTTGAATTCTTGAATTATAAAGCTCTTCCAAAGTATAGTAATAATTCCTAGTAAACATACAATGTTTATACTTGAAAAAAAATTATGGAAAAAGTTTAACTGATTCGCTTAAATAAAGTATGAAATACTGATAATGATATATTTTTCAAGATTTTTTTTACTTTATTTTGAAGACATTTTTCAAAGAATTTGGT
>WOGL01000676.1:0-13658 GCA_015342145.1 Leptinotarsa rubiginosa
AAGTTATTTTTCTCCTCCTATCTTTTCACAAGAGTTATTGTAATTCTTGTGTGCATTGAGCATTCATACTCACGATAAAACAATCGTGGGTCAAAACAGATGCGATTTATACACATTATACGAAGAAAAACAAAGTTATGTTTCGATCATCTGGGTTTAAGACACTCTGTGGTGAAATAAAGCTTTTGGATGACACTCAACACTAAGCATTATTGAACAAAGCGTTGCATTTTCTCTGTTTTTTCTTTATTCTTTACAATAATTATGGAAAACTTAACAATTGAACGATAACATGGAATAGAGAACGGTTAAGAAAGAAAACAATAAATCAATTTTCTAATATTCAATGTTGTCTCCTCTAGCTAGGACAATAGTTTCCATTCTCCGAGGCATTCCGAATGAGCATTTGAAGTTCCTTTTTGTTTGTAACTGGTTTTTCTAGATTTTTCACATATCTACCATAGTTCTCAAATATGCTCAATATTTGCACCAGAAGAGCATGCTTGTTCATAGCATGTGACAAATATGCAGAGAAAATGAAATGCTTTATTCAATAATTCACAATTTTGAGACGAATCGTGATATAAATATGTATAAAGAAACAATAAATAGGAAATGAACCAAACTTTCATACAAAATGGTTTGGAGTGCCATCCAAAACTGTATTTCACCACAGAGTGTCTTGAACCAGGATGATCAGATTAAAATTTGTTAACATTTCAAGGTGGCCGTTTTTTGTGCATCAGAGTGTATAAATAATTGACACTTGCTGGGTTTATGAAGATTTAGGTACCAAGGCATTTACAGTTATTGAACCTCCAACTGAAAACAAAAATATATTAAAAACTCAAAGGGGTTCAAGTCAAAAACAAATCTGGGTACGGTGGAAAACGAAAAACTATTTTTTTATATTGTGCTTCGGCGGTGAACAGAATTAGATTCCTGAAAATGTTCAAGAGAAAAATACAGAAGCCGAATTTTTAGATGGTATGTCATCTGACTCTACTGTTGTTTTCAAACAAGAGTTTTCTTAACTGAACTCTGAAGTCTATTCAATGATTGGGTGGACGATGACCAAATAAGCACATTAAAAAGTATTAAAACAAGAACATACTTTTGCAGGCTCACACTAAATATTTTTTTGAAGTCTCGCGATGAAACTATTTTCAAATCAAACTACAATGAAAAATAACCAACCCAGACTAATAACAGATTAGTATTATTCAACCTTTGACACGAACCAACAGTTATTCGCACGACATTGTAAAAGACATCTGCAGATGTATCCTTCACAGAATTATAATTTTTACTTTCCGCATCGTTAGACAAAAAAGGACCAACGATAATAACTTTATATCTTTCAAATACTTGAATTGCCAATACCTCGATCAGCGTAGGAGAAAAAAACTATGAGTGGGGAAATTGCCAATCTTGCCAAAAGATAAAGAAATGAAAAAAGTAAAAAAATGAGTGGTAGGTTCAAACTGGATTCAAAACCAACAAACAAATAAAGCCGCATCATAAAAAGTCAATACATATAATGAGAGTGACAATAATGAACTTGATTTCGATGAAATCAAATGCGTGGGATGGATTTACTGAGGTGAACAACGAAACAGTTCTAAGAATGGAATATCATGTCGTGTTCTCATTAGCTGCAAGATACCTACTAAGTAATTCGGTAAAATTTGTAATTTCTGTGGAAATAAAACTGAAATGGAAAGTCACTTAAATGAATTTTGAAGTCATATAATTTTTTTATACGTTTACAAAATATGTTTATTTTCTCAATTCATACATTGATGTGTGAATAAAATGAACTATAATAGAGTTTATTTTATTAACAATCAAGAACAGAACTGTCCATCTAAGCAATGGTGTGCTCCAAAACATTATCATGCATAGTGCATATGATCGTCCAGACAAGGCTACTTGTACAGAGTCGTACTAAGGAACGGCCGAAATTTTATAATTTTTTTTCAATAATATGCAGCTGGGTATAGGAAAATCTGATTGGCCAGGTTTGTTTATTTTACACAATATCTGTTTAGGTTACTTTGTTTGTTGGATGGATATAGTTTAAACCTTCTGTCGGATAGTGATGATCTATTTACTCATAGCTTTGAGAGATGGATGGATCACTTGTACAATTCAAAAAACAGTAAAAATATAATCGGAATATTACTTTATTTTTTGGTAAAATTTTATAATTAATAACTGCATAAAGTCGAGTTGAAAAATAGGAGTTCATGTATGCCGGCATTATTCCTGAATATTATTAGTGGACAATTTTACATCACTTTAACTTATTCCGAAACTACTGAAATTATCACACTTTTTGACATAAAGCTTTGCTACTAATTTTGAGTTTGCAACTTGAAAATCAAACTGGCCAGATAGTGATTATTCTAGTGAAATTAAGTACGACATAACTTTTATCAAGACACTTTTTGTATATTTGACACAATATTGGTAAATGTAAGTAAATACATGATCAGATACTATTGAAATTAAAAAATATATAATTTAATGACGGTATACGGTGCTACGTGAAATTTCAAGATTTGTGCGGTAATAATTGTTTCATTTTCCAAACCATTGAATAAAATCATTAATAAAACTTTTTTATACACAGGAGCTTCCGAAAATATTCCATTTTCGCCACACAATTCGATAGTTCAACCACCCATAAATCATCTCTCAGATGTAGACAGGTTCCTGAATGTAACATGTAACAGTATTATTCTCTTTGTTAGCACGTTTCTTTCCCGAGAAACAACTATTTCTTCAGAATTTTAAGCCTGGACACGTCCGAGCAATTATCTGAGAATATATTAGTATAGTGGTGTGCACGGTCCCCTATTGTCCATTTAATCTTTTAAATCAACATAAAACATGGGATTGGTCATGGTTCCGTTTCTCGAGATATCGGCATTACTCGGTCACTATACGAGAACACTAAGCACCAAAAAATCATAACCTCCATCGACAAGAAAAGTTGAGGAAAAAGTTACTTGAGAATGCACAGAGTCGGGTTCTCATATATAATTTCTGAAGCCCAGTCATTTATATTAGCTATTTTACTACATTGTTTCTGCCAAAATAATTTGAGTTAATTCAATCCATTCTTGTATCTTCCGACGCACGTTTTGCCAACCAAGAAAAACTAAATTTTACATCTAGGGTAGGCCTGTTTATGTATATCATTACCGCAGGTAATGTATAGTCAAAAAAATAGATTCAATGAATAATGCATTGTTAGTATTGGGTTAGTTTCTCAATTCCTAATTTATATTTTCAAAAACTACACCTCACAATTTGATCTCCACAAACTTGAGTGTATAAGTGAGTGTATAAATCACCCTCAAATTAGCCCTAACTAGACTGAAATTATTAGGTCCAGTGGAGTCTCAGTGACCACCACAGCCAACAATATTGGGAAAAAAAGTACGCCACTGACTTATTGTTGTTACTTTTTTTAGCTTAATCAACTAAAATACTTTTTCGTCACTTGTGCTTTCTTCATATCTAGCTTCGTTTTCAAAAAAAAAACATTGAAGCCACTTTGGAGACCAGCTGACAGTAATAGTGTTGTCATATTAGTAAAAGTCAGAGTTGTCAATTAGCAGTCCATCATGAATAATGTTACTAACGCTCAAATAGCTGACATGCACGTTATTTATGGATAAGCAAATGGAAATGCGAAAGAAGCACGGATAATATACCAGGACAGATATCTCAACAGAGTAATTCCATGTGCTAAAACATTTAGACCACTATATGCAAGATTATATGAAACTGGGAGTTTTAATAAAAGTGCAGGTGGTGGAAGACCAGAAACTGTAACGACTCCTGAACTGTACTTGATGCGATAGAAGGACATCCTCCAAATAGTACCATAGAAGGAAATCCTCCAAATAGTACCAGTAAGATTGCACTGCAGCTGGAAGTCAGCACAAAAACTGTTCAGTTCTAAAAATAAACCTCCTTCACCCATATTACATACAGTGGGTCCAAGTTGTCGTGCCTCAGGATTTTCACCTAAGATTAATGTTTTGCAGGTGGTTGATTCAAATATTTCATGTACATAACGACCATTTTTGGGCCGACAAAAATCTTCACGTTATTAGAGAAAGTCATTTTCAGCAACAATTTTTGCTGAACATTTGGGTAGGAATGATTGATGGCTACCTATTTGGCCCATTTTTCCTACCAGCAAGATTAACATGTGAATCCTACACGGACTTTTTGTGAGTTCATTTACCCATTTTGTTAGAAGAAGCGCCGGTAAGAGGCAACATGTGGTTTATGCCCTACGGGGCTCCAGCTCATTTTAGTGTTTTTACTTGTCATCATCTCTACATCACCCACCCTAATCGCTGGATTGGACGTGCAGGACTTCAGAATTGGCCAGCTCGCAGTCCTGATATGAATCCTCTGAATTTATATTTATGGGGTCATCTGGAGGCTCTTGTTTATGAAACTCCTGTATTGGAAGTGAATGAATCGACCATCAATGACAAATCGATTTTATTAGAAGGTGGACATTTTCCTCATTTCTTTAGAATCGAAATTGTTCATTATTTACTTTCGGTTTTTATTCTATGTTGTCCATGGATATTTTTTAGAAGTGATTTTTTCTCGAAAACGACGCTTGATATGAAGTAAACACAAGCGACGACAAAGTTGTATTTTCAGTTGTTCAATCTAAAAACTACAAAGAAGTCAGTGGCGTTTTTTTTCTCAATATTGTTGGCTTTGGTGCCTACTGAGACGTCTCTGGACTTAATTATTTCAATCCAGTTCGGGCCAAATAAGCGCCTTATTACTTCAAATTTCAACCAAATCGGTGTAAAAATATGCATATTTTATAAATACAATTTTTTTAAACGTCAACGAAGCAACTCCGGATAATGTTCATGAAAACTTTTTTTCTTAAAACGACCTAATGAATCACCCTCTGAAGTTTCGTACCGTAGTTAGGAAACACCCTGTATAAGAATGTGGGGCTGTTTAACATTTATCGCAGTTCATAGATTTTATCCATCCTAAAACAAGTTGTTATGTACCGATTCCAACAATTTCAAACATTTTTCACTTAATTTGTGGTCGTTCTCCAAGGCATGTGGTCTACGAAACGGGATATGTGAAACATACTCTTCGAAATTTGTTATGATAGTTCGCTAAGTATGACTAACGTACTTTTTGTAGCAATTTTCACAGCTCATTTGGTAAATTTATTTTTCTGTTCCCTGCATTTCAGGTTGTCACACACTTGTTGGAGTTTATGGTACATGACAACATGTTTTAGGATGCCATTGAAAATTCATAAATCAAAAAATGTGGAAAGACATCTGTGAACAGCGACATCATAGCAATAAAAAAATTGTAAATCTGTGATCAAATGGGTATCGTCAAGTTAGATAACGTAAATATTTCTATAATATATTAATTCTAATTTATGAACATTACCTCAATGCCAAACTCGCTTTATTGTTTTCTGCACATTATAAAAGTGAGATAATAAAATTTTTCTCTTACCAATAAACCTCGCTAACTACAGTCGTAAACTTACCTGAAAGAGAAAAGAAAATCAATTAAAACATAATTCCATAAAATTGAAAAACTACGACTTCATAAAAGTTAACGACAACACAATAACCAATCAAACAAGATCCGCAGAATTTTTTAATTGCGTTAAGACAATCCTCTCCCGTTAAGAACGAGAAAGAATGGAATGACAGCAAAAAGTTGACAATATATTATTATTGGCGCGCAACTTGATATTGTGTACCTTATACGGCGAAAGGAAAAATGCTGATACCCCTTTAAAGCAGTCATCTGTTAAAATGGACCATCAATATCCAGCTGAGAATCGCGACTGCTTCGGACATTTCCATACGGGAAGAAATGTTACAATGACTACGGCTCTGACGTATGCTTGCGTGTAATAGGATATGCTATTTCTAATGTAACAGTTATGCCACGGAGGTGAAGATGGGAACTATCGGATAAGGCTCAAAAGTGTACATTTCTTAATGGTCAAATTCCGCTCTTTTCGAATATTTCGTTTTTTTTTGTCAAGTTCAACTGATTGCATTTTTTTTTCAATTCAAATTATTAGAAATGTATAGACAACAAATTTTTCATTAAAAGAGGAATATAGGTATAATCAATGAAAACAAAAAACTTGCACTACCATTCCTTCAATAAATTAAATGTAACAGTATGCATGTTGCGTCTTTATTTGTTATTTTCTATTTTTATTAATATTATTATTGTTGGCATGGAGCGACTCCTAAGGGCGCATGCTCAAGACTCGATTGAAGTATGCTTATCCATCTAAACCATATGAATAGAGACCTACCTACGATCTCATGCTAAGTCCGCTACGTGAATCGCAATTTGTTTTTCTAATTACTTATTTCGCCGTGTGTGCTCTAGACTCTGTGCCATCTTCGACTGTTTGGTAACTCATTTAACTTCCCGTTTTGTTGTACAATCCAGTGAAGCTGAAGAAAGAACACTCCAAGAAAGGGCCCTTTCAGAAGCAGGATTTGTGCGAGGAATTCGGTGAGTTCGCTTTATGCCACAATTCTTAACAGTCCACTCTTGTTTTCATTTTATTATTTTTCAAGTATTCGAAGACGCGACATTGGTCCATCGAACCGAGATTAGTTTGAAAATATATTTTTTTTATCAATACCATTTTTTTGTTTTGACAACGCTCACAGTTCCATTCCATTCATTCAGTCAGGCGCAAAGGAGAGTTGAGAGATCGTAGTGGGGATATCGCAGTATACAAACACATCAGGTGTCAGTTGTTTATTTATTGCGAATAGTGAATCTATAAAAAAGCATTTGTTTTTCTCTTCATTTTATCGCATTCGCTTCAAATTGTTTACAATTTGTACTGGCTTAGAGTTCAATAATGGCAGATAAATTGAAAAGGTACAAGGCTTGGCGGACTAGCGCACTGAACGAAATTTGTTCCTTGCAGGGAATCGCAAATTCGGCCAAGACTAATAAATCTCAACATACTTTGTTCAAAATTAGATATGCTGAGATAGAAACTCTCAGAGATGAATTCATGAAACACCATAATAATATTCTAGTTAGTTTATCTAGCGATCCAAACTTCGATCTGGATCAGGAAAATACTTCAAAGGAAACATTTTTTGAATCATATTATGACATTCGCACAATATACGCAGATCTCTTTGAAAATAGTTTACCATTGAATCAGGCTGTTGAAAATACTAATTCAACTTCCGATAATTCGCGCATAAGGTTACCTAAGATGGAACTTAGGACATTTTCTGGTGATTACAAGGACTTTCCATTATTTATTGATCTTTTCAACAATACGGTTCATAATAACGGATCACTGAACGATTCCGAAAAAATCAATTATTTAGTATCATGTTTAGACGGACCTCCTTTATCATTAGTAAAGATGCATCCTTTAGAAGGACCCAGTTATGCAACTGCATATGCAAGTCTTGTGAAGAAATATACTAATGAAAGATTCAGAGCTACGGCTCACTGGAATGAGTTAGAAAATTGTCCAGAAGTTGATTGTGAAAATCCAATTTCGTTTCGACATCTGTTGGATGTTTTTTCAGAAAATTTATCAGAGTTGAGGAAGATGGGTCTTCCTATTGATGAGTGGAGTTTTATTTTGGTTCAAATGTTGATTAAGCGTATTAATCCAGAAATGATGAGAGACTTTGAGCGAATTCATTGTTCTACCGCTATTCCAAAATACATAGATTTATATAGTTTTTTAGATAAACAATGTACCGCCATTGAAGCTTCAGCTTTTTCATTCACTTCAAAATCAAAGAAGAGTTCAGATGCCAGTAATAAGTCAAGTAATAATTTTCGCTCTAAAGGTAAAAGTAATTTTTCGAAAAATGCTTCATTTTTTGCTAAAACTGAAAAACGCATTTTAAATAATCAGTGTCCACTTTGCCAGAGCAAACATTTACTATATACCTGTCCTAACTTTCTTGAGAAAACTGTTTCAGATCGCTATAATCTTTGTAAATCGTTACATCGATGTTTTAATTGTCTGAGCAATATGCATGATATTCGGACCTGTAAGTCAAATGTCTGTTGTCGGTGGTGTAATAAAAGACATCATTCCTTGTTATGTTTGATGGAAAAATCAACTGCATCAACGCCTCAAACCCAAACATCTACATCTAATTCTACTGTTGGCAACACGCCTGCTGCTCAAGAAGTTGCTACTGTCAACTGTGGGTGTGGATTTACGAAACGCAATTCAGTGGTAATGTTAGCAACAACACGCGTTGAAATTTTGAGTAATCAAGGAAACTATCACAATTTTCGTGCTTTATTAGACCCAGGCAGTCAAAGTACATTCATTACTCAAAAAGCTTTCAACAATTTAGGCTTACCAAAATATCATTTGTCTTTGGCTGTGCAAGGATTAGGTGAAACTAAAACTGTTACTAGTTCAGGTGGGGTAACAGTGTGTATCAAACCATATGGAAAAACTTCACCAGTATTTACAATTGATGCTGTGATTTTACCAAAAATATGTGAAAAACTTCCCTCCACCAATATTTCTATTACAAAATGGCCACATATCTCCAATATTGAATTGGCAGATCCTAACTTCAACTGTCCAGGTCAAATTGATCTCCTTTTAGGCGCAGATATATTTCCAAAAATTTTGTTGGGAAATCATTTGAAGGGTGAAAATGGGGAACCATACGCTTTAGAAACAGTATTTGGTTATGTTGTAATGGGTCAATTTAACTGTGACGCTTCGCTTTCACTAAATTCATTTTTTTGTAAAATAGATTATACATTTCTAGAAAACAATATTAAAAAATTTTGGGAACTTGAATCTGTTCCTGATGTAACCTGTTTATCACCAGAAGATAAAATGGCCGAAGATTTATATAGAATATCAACAACAAGGGATGAGTCTGGGCGCTTTATTGTTTCATTACCTTTTCGAGACTCACCTCCTGTATTTTCCCGAAGTAGATGTCTTGCAATCAAGAGTTTTTTAGCCCTTGAAAAACGCTTACAAAAACAACCAAACATATATGAAAATTATTGTTCATTTATGCGGGAATACTTAGACCTCAATCACATGGAATTGATTTCGGAAAACAAAGTACCAATGAAAAGTTATTATATACCGCACCATTGCGTAATAAAACCTCATAGTTCAACAACAAAGTTGAGAGTAGTGTTCAATGCTTCTGCCCGTGATCCAAATGAATTATCACTCAATGATTATTTATTAACGGGTCCCAAGTTACAACGTGATATTGTCACGATCCTTTTAAATTTTCGCATACATAAATATACCCTATGTGCAGACGTGCAAAAAATGTACAGGATGATTTTAATCAATCCCGATCATCAAGATTATCAACGCATTATATGGCGTTTCTCGCCATCTGAACCTCTTCAAGATTATAGACTTCGCACCCTTACTTATGGAATTTCAGCTTCGCCATATCTGTCACTGAAAACTATTCAGCAGTTGGTGGCTGAAGATGGTGCCAATTTTCCGCTCGCATCTGCTTCTTTGTTGTCCGATTGTTATATTGATGACATCGTAACAGGTCATGCGACGTTAGAAGGTGCTTTACGTCTTCAGGAAGAGTTAGTAACTCTATTGAAGAAAGGAGGCTTCGATCTACGTAAGTGGTCGAGCAATGAGCCCTCCCTAGTATCTCATTTACCCAAATCATATTTAGACACATCTCCAATTTCTTTTGATCAGTACCAAGATAGCTTCCATAAAATTTTAGGATTATTTTGGAATTGTTCTAAAGATAATTTTTCATTTTCAGTTAAAGTATTGGATAGACCTTGCACGAAGCGAAATTTACTGTCAGAACTTGCTCGTGTATTCGATCCATTGGGAATTCTTGCCCCTATAACGTTTTCAACAAAGTATCTTATTCAACAGTTATGGGTTTCAGGTTTAGACTGGGACGAAACTCCCAATGAACGAATTATTCAATATTGGTCACGCTATAAAGAAGAATTGAATTCACTGTCAGGAATTCAATTACCACGCAGATTATTACACAATATTCATTTAGAATGTGAACTACATGGTTTTTGTGATGCTTCCGAAAAAGGTTATGCTGCTGTCATTTATTTTCGTGAAGTACAAAATCAAAATTCGAAGCTATATTTTGTCTGTGCGAAATCAAAAATTGCCCCGCTCAAGCGCATATCTATTCCATGTTTGGAGTTGTGTGCTGCTGTACTCCTATCTTCTTTAATGTCATTTGTCCTTAGTGTATATCAAGGTAAACTTAAATTCAGTTCTATTTGGGCATGGACAGATTCGGAAATTACTCTTGCGTGGATTAAGGCTTCTCCACACAGATGGAAAACTTTTGTGAGTAATAGAGTCACATACATTCAGGATAAAGTGTCACCTGAATTCTGGCAACATGTTGATTCGAACGAGAATCCTGCTGATATAGCATCTCGTGGCCTACTTCCATCTGAGTTGCTAAATCATCGTCTATGGTTTCAAGGACCCACTTTTTTGCAAAATTTTCAGAGCAAGTGGCACAAGTCAGATTTCAAAATGTATACTACGCATGAAGAGGAACGCAAACTTGGTTTGATATTAGTAAATCGATCACACTGTTTAAGCGAAATATTGAAAGATATATCATCATTCGGAAGATTACAACGGATTTTAGCATATTGCCAACGATTCATTTTCAATTCGAAAAATCCGAGAAGCAAATTGTCTGGCTCTCTTTCCTCTAAAGAGCTTCAAAACGCAACGAAACTTCTTGTTAAACATACTCAACAACTAGCATTCTCCAAAGAAATTGAATCACATAATTTTTCGAAGCCGCTCAAAAAATTGAATGTATTTATAGACAATGAGGGACTTCTCAGAGTGGGAGGTAGATTAACAAACTCTAACCTATCTTACGATAAGAAACATCCGCTTCTTTTACCTAGTAACTCAGATTTCACTTATTTAATTATTGAACATTTTCATAAAAAGTATTTCCATGCAGGTATACGAACTGTACAGTTCTTACTATCTCAACAATATTGGATTTTAGCATCAAAACGCGTAATTCGCAAAATTTTGTCTCGATGCATGGCATGTTGGAAAACGCACCCTGTATCATTACAACCTCCTATGGGGAATCTTCCTCTACCACGTATTTCACAAATTAAACCCTTTTCTAACGTTGGTGTGGATTATGGTGGTCCACTTTTTATAAGTATGAATAAACGTAGGGGATCAAAACCTATCAAGGCATACATATGTTTATTTGTATGTCTCGCTACAAAGGCGATTCACATCGAACTCGCTTCAGATCTTTCGAGTGACGCATTTTTAGCAGCTCTTCGCCGTTTCGTAGCTCGTCGAGGAAGATGTTCTTCGATAAGCAGTGATTGCGGGACAAATTTCATTGGAGCTTGTAGTCAACTTAAACTTCTACAAGAGGCCGCGTCCTCTGAGAATATTGAATTTCACTTCAACCCCCCTTCAGCACCGCACTTCGGAGGTATTTGGGAGGCGGGAATCAAATCAGTAAAGAGTCATTTGATTAAGACAATCGGAGAACAGGTTCTGACATATGAAGAACTTTATACGGTGCTGGTTCAAATCGAATCATTATTGAACTCTCGTCCATTAACACCTTTAAGTTCAGATCCTAATGATATTTCAGTTCTAACTCCCGGCCATTTTTTAACTTTAGAACCCCTGTCTGCCGTTCCTGACTTCGATTTCACGTCAACTCCTTTGAACCGTTTATCGCGGTGGCAATTACTCCAACGAATCCATCAAGATTTCTGGCGTCGATGGAAAATTGAGTATTTGCACACATTACATCAACGTAGCAAGTGGATCAAACCGATGACTCCGATTGCACCGGGTACATTAGTCTTGATAAAAGATGTTACGCCACCACTCCAGTGGACTTTAGGTCGAATCACCACTTTGAAACCGGGTAGTGACGGAATTTCTCGTGTTGCTGTGGTCAAAACAAAAAATGGTACTTTAACATGACCTTTGGTCAAATTGTGTCCTCTGCCAATTGAGGAAACGAATTGATTGAAATTCATTCATTTTTTTCAACTTAAATATATTTAGTTTTTTGATATTAATATTGATTTTTTTGGAAAATTATAATTTTGTTTCAAATTGGAAAATGTATATTAAATCATATGCATTTTGGAGTCCGGTAATGTTGCGTCTTTATTTGTAACTTTCTTTTATTAGTATTATTATTGTTGGCTTGGAGCGACTCCTAAGGGCGCATGCTCAAGACCCGATTGAATATGCTTATCCATTTAAACCATATCAATAGAGACCTACCTACGATCTCATGCTAAGTACGCTACGTGAATCGCAATTTGTTTTTGCTAATTTTACTTATTTCGCCGTGTGTGGCCCTTTCAGAAGCAGGAATTTGTGCGAGGAATTCGGTGAGTTCGCTTTATGCCACAATTCTTACAGTCCACTCTTGTCCGGTGTCTATTAATACTTTCCTCAATATTCCGTTAACCACTACCATTACGGTATTCTTTTGGGCGCCGATATTCGTGCACGCAAATATGGACGTCCAACCTTTCCATTGTACGCACCGTCACTGTTTCTGTGTCTATCGTCATTGGCACTTCGGTGCGATGTCGAGTTCGTTTACAGCTCTATGATTTCTCCCTTCTCATCGATCTCTAGGGCGTATTGCAAATTAGTTGGTCCGACAAATAATACCTTCTTTCGCAGGGGATCTGTCACTCCCATTGTACAGTGAGTGACTATTTCTGACTCTTGTCTTGCCTTCAGAACGTCGTCCACTGCTTGTATCCCTGCCAGGGCAATTAATTTTGCGGCGCTCACTTTCAATCCAAAAACTTCCTGCAAGACTCATTTCATTTCATAATACAGGTCAACGGTAACGAGATAGGCTCATAATAGTCATTTGTCATTTCCGGAATACAATATTAAAATTTTGATCGACTCTGGTTCCACAAAGTCATTTATCGATTCCGAAATTGCTTTCAAATGTTTTCCAAATTCAATAAGAAATGACCCATTTATTGTATCTACAGTTTTTCAGAAATCTTCTCATAAATACAGTACAAGCATTCCAGCATCTAAAATATTCAATTTACCAAAACCAATGAAACTAAAATTCTTCCTTTTTAAATTTCACAATATTTTTGTTGGTCTCATTGGCCTGCATAACTTGAAAATCTTACAAGCCAGCATAAATTTTGACAAAGGATATTTAGTAACACCATTCTCGAAAATTAAGCTTCACTTTCATAAGACAAGCAATGAATTAAATCTGATTACGATAGCACCTAGATCCGAGCAAGTAATCAAAATAAAAACATCTATCTCCGACGGCGAAATAATAATTCCGCATTATAAAATTCATAACTGCGAAATCCCACAATGTCTTACTATCGCAAAACAAGGATATACGCTGACAACTATTTTAAACAATAATACTAGTCCAGTGACATTAGACTTTTCCAAACCATTAGATGTCGAAACTTTTGATAATAATGAAATTCAAAACATTGATTTGAATAATATTAATGTATCAACTGACCACACACTAGACCTTACAAAAATTAGAACAGACCACCTTAATTCGGAAGAA
>WOGL01000677.1:0-13656 GCA_015342145.1 Leptinotarsa rubiginosa
GTTAAGACCGGTTTCGGCTTATTAGGCCATTTTCAAGTGACTTGAAAATGGTCCTAATAATAGCTATTCATGATACGGATGTTAAAAGTGAGGTTTTATTTTGTGAGTGAAAAAGTTTGTGAAACGAGCGTAGCGAGTTGAGCAATTGCATGAACAAAATAAAACTTACTTTCAACACAAATATCATACAAAGTTTGTTGTACAACTGTCCTGTTCTCATGATAAAATAGATAAATTTAATATTTCTATAAAAACACATTTTGAAATCTCTTGTCAGTTATTTATTTTCATGTTATCGCATTTGCTGTGAATTGGCCGTGTCAGGTGACGCCGAATCACTTGGTTACCAACGAACACTATTGATTACAGCTTAAGCGTTTTATTTAAAGTTCTTGCTGGTGTTTGATGTACAGTTTCATCTCCAAAGTATGCCCCATACTTTGTGCAGTCGCTAAAACTAAACATGCACCAACAAAATACAGTACAACACACGTGACAAGAGTAAAGTACTCTTATTTTGAAAAATCTCGGGAAATGTTATTTGGGAAAGTTGTTCAGCATTGAAAAATACATCTAGATTTGAAGTCACGGCCATCTAAGTGAAGTTTTATTTTTCACCCATTTTTTTGAAATGGGGTCTACGAAAAAAAATGTTGCCAAAGCGATAAATAGACAGCATTCTGTATACGACGGTTCATTTTAAAAGCCTGTAATATTACAAATCACACAACTATGGTGTTAACCACGGTCAATTGTTTTGAAAAGTAAATTAATTTTAAAAGTTTTTGGTGCAAACTTATTTTTACTTTCTGTTAACACCGAAAATTACTCAAAATTATACAGTATTGTAATAAGAACTTAATATTCAATAATATCAAATCACAAAACATCAAAATAAAATAGGTATTTCCGAAAAAACTCATTGATTTTCTCGAGATTTTCTTGTCCAAAATAAGTGTTTTGAGTAGGCTTTTAAACACAAACATATGTTTGACATTAAGTACGTGACATATTTTCTAAATATTCATTAGTTATTGTTATTGTTTATTTTGTTTACGTTAGATAATAAGTACTATTTAAATAATATCAAGATGCTTACAAAAGAAGAAACAGTTGAGATTATATTGTTGTGTGGGGAAAATACTCCAAGCAGACAAGTTACAGACAGACATCCTAATCGCAATGTAAATCACACTACAGTTACTCGTATTTTAAATAAATTTAAAGAAACAGGCAGTATTAATAACAATTTCAAAAAATCTCACACAGCTGCAAAAGTATATAGAGAAGTGGAAAAGGAATTGTTTTTAAGTGTTATCGAAAATGGTAAGATATCAATTAAACAAATATCAACATCTCTTGATATACCTACCTATTGCTACCGTACAAAAATTTTTAAGAAGAAATGAATTCAAAGCTTTCAAACCAAAATTTATAAATACCCGATTTCACTGAAGAGTGCAGTTAAGGTAAATGTCTTATGTGGACTGTTGAACAATACTGTGATTGGTCCCTTCTTCATTGATGGAAACCTTAATGCCAACCGATATTACCAATTTTAAATCAAATACCGACTAAACAAAGAGAAAGATTTTAATATCAGTCAGATGGAGCTAGTGTTCACTGTAGTGTAGCAATACGACAACTTTTGAATGAAACATTTAATGGAAAATGGATAGGACGTTACTCAGAGTACCCAATGCCAGCGCGCTCACCAGATTTAATCGCAATGGATTCCTTCTTATGGGGTTTGTTGAAGTTTAGACATCGTCGTTTTAGGGATAGAGAACATTCAAAAACTGTGATTACTAATTGTGTCGGGGCCATTCAACCGCAGCACATTACGAACGCAGTCAAGGATTGTGTAAGAAGAATCGAACTATGCATGTTGCGGGATGGACATCATACTGAGATGTAAAATACTTCTTTCGGAAACATGCTTTTGTTTTTGAAGCGAATATAAGAATTATTTTAGACAATTGATAATTGATAAGAAAGTCTCCAGAAAATCAATGAGTTTGTTTTGAAATACCTATTTTATTTTGATGTTTTGTGATTTGATATTAGTGAATATTAAATTCTTGTTACGATACTGTATAATTTTGAGTAATTTTCAGTGCTAACAAAAAATAAAAATAACTGCACCAAAAACTTTGAAAATTATTTTACTCTTCAAAATTAATTGCCCGTAGTTAACACCATAATTGTGTAATTTGTAATATTACAAGCTTTCAAAATAAACCGTCGTATACAGGATGCTGTCTATTTATCGTTTTAGCAAAAATTTTTTCGTAGTCCCCATTTAAAAAAAATGGGTAAAAAAATAAAACTTCACTTAGATGGCCATGACTTCAAATCTAGATGTATTTTTAATGCTGAAAAACTTTTCTGAATAGCATTTCCCGAGATTTTTTAAAATAAGAGTACTTTACTCCTGTCTCAAAATCAAATATTTGGAGGCTCCTCGTATATTACGTGTGTTTTATTGTATTTTATTGGTGCATGTTTACTTTTAAGGGATGCATAAACTTTTATCAGGAATAACTTTTTGTCAAAAAACCCTTAATAAATAAGTTTCCCATATGGTGCATACTTTGGGGATGACACTGTATAAACAAATATGAATTTTATTGAGTGTCTTGATTTTAATAAGAAATTGGCAAACCAGAGAGAAGGTGTTTCGGGTCATTGACCCATCGTCAGTATGGTGCAGCCAAGTGTAAGGATGGGCAACACTTGGTTACCAAAAAGGCGCGCCCATAAAACAAAAATAACTTCTCTGCTCTGTTTCTCCATGCCCATACATTTCCGGTAGGTGAATTTATACTTAGTATCACCCGTGCGGAGCCGGGGCGGCTCCCTTGTTTTTCATAAGAATCAATTTTAAATCTGTTAATAATTAATTCAGAAATATTATATGCTATAAAAATTGTATAAATTTTATCCTACCAAGGGGCAGGCTCAATGCATAGACAATTATACACTTCAATTATAGAATATAAAAATATAATTAACTTACTGAGGACTTGGTAGTGTGTCGTAGTGATATTTTGCTTTCTTTGCAAGAGGCTGCTCACTTTCACTTTCTAATAATCAGAGATATTTCATTTTCAATTATTTTTTAAAATTATTTATTTAGTAAAACACAGGTATATCGCAGTAAACACAACTGTATACACTATAGCTATCCGTGCTCAGTGTGACGAGGGAGATAGCGTACCGTCGAACCAGTGGGAAGAGAAACGCACAGCCGCTTGCGTATGGCAACTTGTCGCCACGGCAGGCGTCGCCACACTAGCAATCGATTTTACGGGCCGCTATAGATGTTTCAAATCAAAATGAAATATTTGGCAGTCTCACTGACACGTACACATAGACTCGAAATTGTCGGATCAGCTTGTTCTTCCTTTCCACACTATTTGCCAAGCTATTACTCTAAATAGAATATTCTAAGAAACAAATAGTAAAAATACATAATTATGGCAGTCAAACCCCATGAATATTAGCTTGGTGCCTGCCATAGAGCTTCTTGTAGATCTTGTTGATCTTAAAAATCAGACAGATCAACAATCGTTCACGATTATCGTTGAAACAAATAATGATGCTGTTCCTGATATATAGGTCCCATATTTTCGTAATCGTTTTTATTTTTGGCAATTCACCGGTTATTTCGTCGCAATTTTTAAAAATACAAATTTTCCGTAGTATATTATTTTTTTAAGTCTCACGATCAATGAATGCCTTTTTTTATCGATAGTTTCAACGTGTTGATCGTAATACGTGACAAACGTGTTTTAGTTGTCAACCAGAAATGACACAATAGAAATTATTTTGTGTAGTAGCGTGTAGATACTCTTATGTTACCTACGGTCATCAATTTTTATCCCAGCAAAAACAATTTTATTACATACATAAAATGCATTGACTTCGATTTACAATCTATTTTCTCGACACAACTTGGATCATTCCAACAACAGTTCTTTTTCATTTCATGTCATATTTTTTCTACCAGACTGCCCACTACAAAAGAGATAGCGCGAACTGAGTCTCTTGTTTTCTGTCGTGTTGAGATTTATGATATAGTAAATCACTTTTCATTTCACTTTTATAACAAATAATAAATTTCACTTCAATGCGATATAAATAGGTAGAGCTTTCATTTCTTTTCGAATTTTCATCTAGTAAATAACCAGTTACAGAAAGATGGTTCGGTTGAATTATTGGATATTTCGTTCATCACAACTATGATGAAACTTCATAATATGTATTTTGAATAGTATTTCACTCGAAACTTCAGAAGATGGGAGAAAAATTCAACAAACATCACTTTATACCAATGAAGAGGTGGAAAGCGAAGTATTTTCCAAACATGATATTTTTCAGAAAACAAATCGCGACATAAGGAGTATTCAATGTAAGTATATGTATATACGAGATTTGGATTTCAAAATGTTATTAACAAAGAATTCGTTTTTTCGAATACAAGTAAGTTATGAAAAATTTACGAGAAGGAGAGATTAAGTTGAATTATAAGTTATTTGTAGCAGAGTTAAATAAATACTCGTACATGTATAGCTTCTATTTAATGTTATAAATATCATAATTCAAAACATGGCTTTCGAAGTCAATATAGTTTTTTCATTATTTGATTCCACATCAAACGATTCAAAAATATTACTAATGAGGAACTTGTGAATATTTCTTCTGGTATGCATTCATACATACTTATGAGGATATTCAATCTCGAAAGGAAAAAAAAGCATTCGTGGTCCAACACTACAACAGCGCCGTTGAGTCACGATTGCATTGGTGAACTGAATTATCCTTGAAAGACACACCTGAGAAAGTAAAGGCGATGAATCTGACGTTACGATGCCGCCATTTATCGTCAGAAAACTCAATCCACGTATATCAAAGATAAACGAGGCTCCCCAAGGCGGTCCGATGCAAAGCCAACTGTCAACATCCACCGCCAACTGAGATTTGTCGTCTGTCTTTTGGTGCAGCTTTCACTGTGAGGCAACCGGATGAAACCAGAGCCCAAAAATAAAGCATTCGTGATTCAATACCATAAAGCGCTGTTCCGACCCGCAAAGGTCTCATTAGTGCTACTAGACAGAACAACGAATGCATTGCTGGACTCAATGGTCCTTAAAAGAAAAGCCAGAAAAATTAAAGGCAATAATATATCCCATACGATACAAAGACGTCGTCTTTGAAATTGGCAAAAGGCACAATCCACGATTATCAAAACTAAACAAGGGTTCCCAAGGCGATTCGTTGTTAAGCCAAACTTTATCATCGATCGTCGATGTCTAGATGAATCTGAAGCTCAGAAATAAAGCATTCATGATCCAACACCAAACAGCGCTGTTTCCACCCCACCAAGGTCTAATCAGTGGTGGTAGACTGAAAATGCATTGCCAGACTCAACTGCCTTTGAAAGACAAGACGAAAACAGTGAAAGCGATGTCATCTCCCTCTACATCTTCCGTCTACGGAATCGAGAGTAAACTCAAACAATGTTATCAAAGAAGAACAGGAACCCTCAAGGTGGTCGGTTACAAAGTAGCTTTCACATCGACCTTAAAATGAGATTCACTCTTTGTTTCTCACTGCGGCTTTCACTGAAAGGCAACCAGATGAAACCACAGACTAAAACAAAGCATTCGATTATTTGAATTGTAGACCCTGACATTATGATGTCTAGTTCCGCCACATTAACTTTCTTAGAGAAAACTGATGCCTGAATTTTCATAACATTGAATTCTATTTGGTTTTCATCATCCTAGATCAAATTCCTTTCAAATCATCTTATAAGGCCGGTGTCATGAGTGATCAAATGTAAGCAATAATAATAATAATAATCATACCTGCACCCACATACAGTGGGTACAGGTGAATACCGAACATACTCCCCACTAGTTTTGGTAAATATAAATTTAGCAAAATAAAGTATAAAATATAAGAAAATAAAGGCAACTAAATGAAAAAAAAAGAAAGAAAAAGGAAGATTTTAAGCCTCCGGTAAAGGACAAAGTTTTACCAGAGGTCGGGTAAAGACTCCCGCTTTGCACCGGACTTTAGCAACTCTTGCAATACCGTCATCGCCCGGGAAAATTTTTATTTCTCGAGCAAGATTCCATTTTAATGGAGGAACATTATCCTCCTTAATAATCACTAATGCACCTTCCTTGAGAGGTGTTCCTGGAAGCGTCCATTTTCCTTTCTGATGAAGAGTATGGAGGTACTCCCGATGCCACCTCTGCCAAAAAGTTGAATGCAACTGTAAAAGAAGCTGAAAACGGTCAAGTCTGCCCATTCTCAGATGTGATGTGTCAGGATCAGGAAGTGCGGTTAGGGGTTCAAGCGTTAGGAAATGACCAGGCGTAAGAGCTCTCAGGTCGTTAGGGTCTGAGCTCATTGCACACAAAGGCCGAGAATTTAATATCGATTCTATTTGTACTAATACAGTGTTCAGTTCTTCATAGCTTAATATTTGGTTACCAATGACGCGAGCCAAATGGGATTTAATTGATTTTATGCCTGCTTCGGCTAGACCGGCAAAATGAGAACCATAAGGTGGATGAAAAGTAAATTTTAATTTTTCTTCAGCGAAAGCCTCCTTCATAATAGTCAATAAATATTTATTAGCGCCGACAAAATTTGTTCCATTGTCAGATACTATTTCTGAACAACGACCACGTCTAGCAATAAAACGACGAAGCGCGCATAAAAATATATTTGTTGATAGATCTGAAACCAATTCAATATGAATAGCCTTTGTGGCAAAACAAACAAAAATACAAACGTAAGATTTTAGTATCTTAGATCCCCGAGAACGATACAAAGAAATTTTGAAAGGCCCTCCAAGATCACATCCAACGATACTAAATGGCTTAATTTGAGTTATACGTTTGGTAGGTAAATTACCCATAATAGGTTGACATGGAATTGGATTTAAACGCCAGCATTTTAAACATTTTGAGACGATACTGCGAATAGCTTGTCGAGCCGATAAAATCCAAAAGTTCTGCGCCAATAAGAAATACAGCGTCTGCGGTCCTGGATGAAAGTACTTATTATGAGTATCAATAATAATAAGTTCTGTAAGTTTACAAGATTTGGGTAATAGGATAGGATGTTTCATATCATAGTTGAGCAAAGAATTTCTCAAACGACCTCCCACTCTCAAAATATCATTTTCATCCAGAAATATACTCAACTTTCTGAAACTTTTGCATAATAACTCTTTATTTTTCAGTTTACAAATTTCGTTAGAAAAATATTGTAACTGTACATGTTTAATGAGTAGTAATAAAGCAGCTTGTAAATCATTGTAACAAAATGCATGCATTTCCCTAGATGTGGGATATAAGCAATTATGAATAAAGCGGGTAACGTAAGCAATAATTCCTTTTATTTTATCAAGAGAAGAATAATTTTTAAGAAGTATATCAAAAATGTTATCATCCACAGATGCTGATAATACGATCTTTCTAACTTCAGTATAAGCTTTTGAGTTCGGTTGAAGGTCTTGAACTGAAGTGACAGGCCAATTTTCTTGATTAGAATGTAACCAAGTAGGACCTTTCCACCACTCCTGAAATTTTATGAATTCATCAGGATATAATCCTCTACTAGCACAATCGGAAATATTATTTTTAGACTGAACGTAATACCATGTAGCAATCGAAAGCCTATCTTTTATGACGGATACGCGATTCCCAACAAAAGGTTTCCATTTATGTGCTGAAGAGTTCAACCAATGCAAAACAACAGTACTATCAGGAAAAGTATATATATATTTCCAATTGGTATTTTCTCTCCATACGTTTCAACAACAAATTCCATGCATTTAGAGAGAAGAAGTGCGGCACACAACTCGATTCGAGGGATATAAAGTTGTTTCAGGGGAGTTACTTTTGATTTAGCATAGACCAAAGATATTTTCACAAATTTATTTGGTATCAAGACCCTAGCGTAAATGCAAGCTGCATAAGCCTTGAGGAAACTATCACAAAACCCACACAAATCTATCTTCTGGAGAGGATTAGTGTATAAATATCGAGGTATTTGGATACAAGAAAGATTTGGAAGTTGTTCTTTGAATTTCTTCCATTTCCTTTCAATTGGTTTAGGAAGAATTTCATCTCAACCCACTTTGAGAATCCATAAACTTTGAATTAACAATTTGGCGGTTAAAGAAACAGGACACAAATATCCGACAGGATCATAAATGCGAGCTAAGTCAGACAGTATATTTCGCTTTGTACATATTTCATTGATAGAATGTACTGAATGTGAAAAGCAGTCATTTATAGGAGACCATTCCAGTCCTAAAATTTTCACCCCCGAATTGGGATTATCATCAAACATCAAAGAGTTTTGATTGACATGATCTGGGGGCAGGCAGGAAATCAATTCAGTACGATTTGAAGTCCATTTTCTCAATTCGAAGCCTGCTGTTTGAAGTAAAGATATTAATTGCGTTTGTAATGTACGGGCTTCAGTTAAGTCATAACAAGACATGCATATATCGTCGACATAGGTGCAATTCAAAAGAGCTTTAGAAGCGAGAGGAAACCTTTCTCGTTCCTGATTTGCTAAGTGAATGAGCGTGCGCATCGCTAGAAACGGTGAACAATTAAGCCCAAATGGGACTCTGTTCAAAGTATATTCTAACAACGGTTCATCAGGACTGAATCTCCAGAAAATTTTCAAATAATTTCGGTGTTCTGGTATAACCAAAGTCTGAGAAAACATGGACCTTATGTCGGCAGTCATAACTACAACTCCTAATCTGAAATTGAGCAGAAGTGCAGAAATATCCTGCTGAAGCTTAGGGCCAGTGAACAAAGTATCATTCAAAGATATATTATCAAAATCTTTCGAAGAAGCATCATATACTACCCGTAATGTATCATTTTTGAAGATTGGATGATGTGGAAGGTAATATGAGTTGTTTTCACTTCTTCGTGAAGTTAAACTCATGTAATCATTGTTTAAATGATTTTGCATGAATGCAGAGTATTCCCTTTATAAAGTAGAATCTCTAGCAAAACGTTTTTCTAAAAGTAGATAACGACGAAGGGCTGGTAATCTTGAATTATTGAATGTAATGTCTTTAGTTTTGAAAGGCAATGAAACAATGTACCTACCATCAACAGTGCGCGTTGTAGTCTCACAAAATATCTTTTCGCAAGCATCTTCATCTTTTGAAAAAGTTGAAGTGACTTGTGGAACCTCTTCCAGATTCCAAAAATGTTTAATAGAATCATCTAAGATACGGTCGGTGGTGAAAAAAGAATGAATTTTGGGAGGATGCTCACGCTTTAATTCACCTATCAAAACATACCCAAATGTTGTATTGATAGCTATAGGGAGATTAATGTCTTGAGAGAGAATTTTTTCATTCAACAAAATTCTTGAGAAAATATTAGCTCCAAGTAAAATTTCTACCGGGCCAGATTCGTTAAAAGATTCGTCTGCTAAATTGAGATTGTTTATATGTTTCCACTTCATAATCTCAAAGGTAGTCGTCGGAAGGTTATCACAAATTTTATCCAAAACAATAGCAATAAAATCGAGAACTGGTAAATCCTTATTGAAGGGTTTGATTTCACAGAATACTCCACCAGATTTAGACAATGTTTTCATTTCACCTAAACCATGAATAGTCATTGATAACCTATTAATAGGCAATCCTAAACGGCGAACACAAGAATTTGTAATGAAACACGATTCACTGCCGGAATCCAGAATAGCGCGCGCAATTTGAAATTTGCCCCTACTATCCTTAATTTTCAATTTAAGTGTGGCCAACAAAACTTCCGAATGAGAGAATGGTTTGTTAGCAGGGTTGGATTCAGGCTTCATTGCGAAAGCACAACTTGTCGAAGAACCAGAAATTGTGACATTTGAAGTAGGAAAATCATTAGAAAATGTATCCGTGTTTCTATTATTATTTGCGGAACGTGAATTTTCGGAGCGATCTATATGAAGAGTAGAATGATGGGTTTTAGAATTACATTGCAAACAGGAAGAACTAGATTTGCAAAAACGTAACGTGTGAGAATTGCTGAGGCAATTATTGCATAACTTGTTTTGTTTAACAAAATTGAATCGTTCTTGGGGCGATTTATTCAAATATTGGGGACATTTATAAATGAGATGATCAATACTTTTGCATGAGATACAAGGACGATTGTTAGTGCGGGTGTTCGAAAAATAAGAAATGCTATTTCGTTGGGAATCTGCGGGAACATTTTTTGTCGAGCGAATTGATTGCCGACTACTTGTAGAAGCAATTGTTTCGTAAGCGGTACATTGCTTTTTCAGGAAATCGACTAATTGCGTGAAGCTGGGCATATCATTTGAACCATAGTTCAGTTCAAAACGAGATATTGTAATAGGATCCAATCGTTTGAGAAGCATTTGTGTGAGAACAAAGTCCCATTGGGAGACAGGATATTTCAGAATTTTCAAAGCGGCTATGTTTTCCGTAAATGTATCAATGATTTTTCGTAATAATAACGAGTTTTCATTATGAAGGCGAGGGCAATTATCAATTTCATTCCAATGGGCGGTAGATAATAATCTTGTATTAGAATAGCGAGTAGTTAAAGCGTTATATGCAACAACATAATTGGAAGCAGTAAGTGGATAGCACGTTATCAAATTTTTCGGGGGGCCCTCCAAACAAGCATGAAGGTGTGAAAACTTTTCAATGTTCGACAGCTGATCATTGTTATGTATTAATGCATTATAAATATCTATAAAAGAGGTAAACAACTTAATATCACCAGAGAATTTTGAGAGTTTCAACTCTGGCAATTTGACTCTTGGTATTGTGTCTTCACGTTTAGATTGATTAATGGCATTATCGCGTTCAAATAGTTCATAGTAAACAGCTTTGATTGAAAAATATTTGTCATCAAATGTTTTTCGAATGATTTCTTCTGCATTGGGATCAGTAGCTTTCTCCATAGTGCTGATAGCGGTCATAATAGATATATGATGCTTTTCAAAATTCTCCGAAATTTTCTCAATAATTCGAAATCGTTGAATAAATCTAGAATGAACTGACTCGTCCGTTTGAGCCTCTACTGATACTTGGTAAAGCTCATCAATTTTATTAATTTCTATAAGACGTAAGGCTTTTGCCTTTTTGATTTTGTCTGAAGACGACATTGATGAGAAAATATGAAGTATCAGGATTGATATCTAATTTTGTAAATACGAGCCTGGCGTTCGTGAAGTAGTGCAAGAGCTAGTGAATAACAAAGCGGGTTTTGCGCAGTAATGCTAAGAAAGAGGAGAAAGAACAAAAAAAAAAGAAAAAATGTGAGTTGAACAAGGCGGTAAAAAATTGAAAAATGTATCGTAGATAGCTCGATAATTGAATATAGGAAATTTACTCAAAAGGCAATTTTCAAATATCCGGCTCGAAGGACCAGAAAGTATGTTCGATAAGGACTGGTAAGTGCTCAGGCGAAGCTCTCTGGCTTACAGAGGCAGGCTTGTCTGGCCATCTGTGGTGCCATCAGCAACACACTGTCAGCGGCCATGGAGATTCTTGTAGATTTACCACCTCTCCACATTTTTCTGGAGAGAGTCTAGATAGACTGCATATAGACTTGTGCACATCGCCAATTGCACAAATCAATCTAATGCAGAGCACAATAAACTGCTGATTGACACTGGAAGTCACAGCATTCTGGGAATGACCTCTGACTTATCTCCAACTGTCAACTACGAACTGCCTTATACAATACCTACTGTTCTCGAGTAGAGAGGACTGAATCCTTCAGGAGAAGAAAATATTGAGAGCAAATAGTTGTTGGTCCACGGATGGATCAAAAACACCTTCAGGTTCTAGTGCAGGTGTTTTCAGTCGGAAACCCAGGACAGAGATATCAACCTGCCTAGGGACCTATGCGACTGTATTTCAAGCGGAAATCTATGCTATTAAATTGTGTAAGGGGAGATTGGTAGAATCCAACCTCAAACACAAGTCAAAAAAAATTCTTCGACAGTCAAGCGGTGTTGAAAGCTTTTGGCTTCTACCAAGCAACGTCTAAATTTATAGCAACTGCCGAAAACGACGCTGCTCAAAAGGAAGACTTAACATATTGTCTCTGGCCTGGAAGGCAATGAGGCTGCTGTCTTCCTTGCAAGGGAGAGGGCTGCAAACAGCTTCATTGGACCAGAACCTGTCATTGGCATCGCTTTAAGCTTTGCCAAACAAACACCTGGATGGCAAGAATATTTATGGACTCCTGGCAAAATCTTCCAGGATTAGCTCACTCCAAGGCGTTCATTTACCCTTCGAAGCTCGAAACTAAACAGTTGCTGGACTACAGTAGGGATGAACTACGATGTTTAACAGGCCCTCTCACCGAATCAGGTTTTTACAGTTTGGCAGAACCGCACTCTCACCATCAGACTTGAAAAACTACTCACCAAATAAACTAATCGGCTTCATTAAGAAGCTGTGTTCATTTGGTCGGGTATGAATAGATGTGAGCCACAATAAACTCTTGCGGGTTGCGGTAGATGGTCGAATAGGTGGAAGGATGTATTGATCGCCTTTCACTTCGATCTTCCTTGTAGAAATATATCTAGAACGTTGTATGTCTAGGACAAACTGACCACAGATCTTGTCTATCTCGCTTTCACCAATGTTGTTTTGGATGTTCGTAAGTCTGTTCATAAATGCCCTAAATTCCGCTGAGTTCCTGCTCTAATTGTCAAACTTATACTTTTTAGTATTTGGTATCGCTATGTTTACACTAAAGAGCACCCGGACAGTAGTCACAGCTCAGTTAGTCCACGGTGTTCAATTCGCCTAGATCTCGAACATTCTTGTTCAATACGAGGTCGATAGTAGTGAGTCTCGAAACATACCATGGATAATGAGCAGGCTTATCCAGGTGTTCTATGCCAATGTTATTACTCCATCAGGGTTCTATCATTGACGTTCTGCTGATTGTGACAGTTCCACTCACCTCCTGGAAAATTAAGCAAATTGTACAAATCATGCGGAGTGAAGTGTCCATCCGCAGGTATCATCAGTAAGCTTGATACTTCCTACATGTTTGATGTTGCTCCGTTGCTGAGGTATCTGCGTGTGTGCGATAATTTTTCTGATCAAAATAGCCACTCACCGCCTTTCACAGCCCCAGGACGGTCTCTATGAACAGTGATGAAACCTCGTACCTTCAGTTTTTATGTTTCTGCCGAAGCCTCGTTTCGAACAGAAATATTATGTCGACATTATGCGGAAGAATGAGCAACACTGGGGTATTTGTTGCTAACTCCATTCACATTTAATATGTACGCCTTCATGGGCAAGCACCTCGGGGCTCTGAAACAATTGTTTGTGGGATGTCCCCAAAGCTGGCATTTGTTGCATTGCACCATCACTCGGCTATTGTTGCGTAGTTCCCATCTTACCCTAGTGAATACGACAGATGACCACCTTGTTCGTGACGACCATCTATAGTGGACGCCTTTCCGTCCTCAGCCTATACACGGCCGTAAAGCTTATCGCCCACTTGTCCAGCACAGCACAGCACGGCACGTCCCGTCAAAATGCGGATAGGATTGGAAAAATGAAAATGAATGGATCAGCGCCCACTAGCCCGGCACGGC
>WOGL01000678.1:0-13651 GCA_015342145.1 Leptinotarsa rubiginosa
GTCCCGTGTGAGTGGGTTTTCGATATACAGACGTTTCCCATATAGTGTCGGTCCTCATCACCAATACGTCTAAGAATGGCAATTCGTTGTTGACTTCCTTCTCCATTATGAGAGTGATGGAGGACTTACGTTGTTGATGTACTTCAGGAAAGTCTAGTTCTGCATTCTCATGGTTCCATATTACGAAGGTGTCGTCCACGTGTCTCAACCAGACTTGGGGTTTTTTGTGGGCTTGTTCAATGGTATTGGCTATAACCGCAAATAACTGAAAACTGGTGATTTCAGGAAAGTGTTTGAATAAAAGGATTTCAGTAACGGCAGAATTATGTTAATATGTGATATGACATTGTTGCTAGCGATCTATTGAGTTCAGTTTAGAAAACCAGTAGACACATATTCAAATATTCAGCAAGATCTACTGATTCTGCGAAAAGTAACGATGACGTTTTGATTCTATTGCATGATAACTCTATTGGCATTCGAGCACAAATTTCATTTTTCCTCTGGCTTTTCTTCTATACTTTGGATACAAAGGAAATATCCCTCCATATACGAAATTTCAACGTCACACCAATGAATTTCAGTGTTTCCTGTCGACCCTTATATTGTGGAATTCCATGCAATACGATTCACAACAACTTCAGGCGATATTCGTTTCGCAGATGCTCTTTTCATCCACGTCAGACTGTGTGCTTTTTGTTACATTTTGATTTATACTTTTATTCCACAAACCATACATTTTTCAGCGGAACAGACATTATCTGTAAAAATAAATCTGAACTTCAATTGGCAATGACAAATGATAAAATAGGTTGGCTTATTGGTTTTTGGTGAAATATTACAATTCCAACGGTGAACTGGATAACCGAAAACTCCAATTACGCGAAGGGCAGATTGCACTGGTTGATGAGAACAACAATCACACTGTCCATGATATTCATTATCGTATATGATTATTTAAAGTTCGGTGTTGTTCTGGTTAATAGTTACAGCACGCATATAAAAAAGCGTTGAATTTTCAATGAATTCTAACTTTTTTTGAGTTTTGACCCATCTAAAAACCATGCATATTTGAGATCATTCAAAAAACATTTGGTGTAATAACTCAAATGTTGTAAAATTGCTCCATGTAGAACACATTTCTTCAGAAATTGTGATAAATTACCAAGGTATCGTTGAGAATCATTATCAAAGAATGACATTTTTCTTTCGTATCCTTTACAATAATTTCTTCATAATAATTATGCAAATGTAATGAAATTTCCCAACATTGGGATACAATCAACCTCACAATCAATTTGTAATATTAATTTTCGCTTGATAATGAATCGCGTATTCTTTCTAATATTTCGCGAGTCTTCCATAGGATTCAACATCCAGTAATATTTTTCACCAAATCATCTTCGTTTCGTTACGATATTTTTCTCATAAAAAATTACCTATTGGGGTCTGGTCACATAGGTGGCCACATCTCTGGGCCTCCTAAAACTATCCCCCTATTAGAATGAAATACTGAGTCAAAATTGAATAAGCCTAAAAAAGTTATTGATTAGTGAAATATCTATCATGGTTTTGTGAACTGTTGTGAAAATATTTCGTAACTTAGTGTTATATAAAAATAAGTTATCATGGACTTCATTTAAGTAGGTATCAGCCTATTTCATCAAATACGTTTTTTCCATATTTTTAAAGATGATCATCAAAAATGATTTCTCAAACTTTCCGAAATGTTCATTCTATCAGAAAATATACAAAAATAAAAATGCACTGATTTTTATTTGAAATTCCTGAAATATTAGAGATACCTAAAAATCAAGGAAGAGATTCAGTTTTTTGGACTATAGAAGATACTCGACTCTATTTCATACTGAAAAATAAATATATGATATGAAATATGCAGTTGCTAGAGGCGTGCAGTCTGATACAATGATATTTTCAGGCGACTTTCTCTCAGGGGGTATTTTCACCTTTCCAAGATCTGAAAAATATAAAAATCGTTACGAAGAACTCTATGCAGGTATGGAAAGGGCAAACATACTTCACCCCGATAAGTTATTGCTCAATTCAAAGTATTTTTCACACAGAAAAATGTTCTAAATAAGGTTCAGAATAAATGTTCTGAATAATTCATGTATACTATAAGTTACTGATAAATGTAACTTATCGTATTCAATTATTTAGCGCATCAAAAAAAGAGCTTAGAAATTGTACACATTCATCATACAGATACTTGTCTTTACGTTTCGGAGGCTAGAATCTGCCTCCGTCGTCAGAATTTGAACAAATCGGATGATACTGGCATTTTTCGCTGGTTCGGTTCATTTTTAAGAGTTCTTGGAATATGTGGAATATGCCAATGTTGTTAATTGTTTTCTGAAACATTCGAAGAAGTACAAAGTGTTCTCTGATATGAGTCTGTTGCAATTCTGCCAATATTTCTAAAAGGTCCATTTCCTCCACAAAAAAAAGAATTTTATTCAGTAATCATCAATATTGAAATGCGAGCTGATGAAGGCAAAACGGTCACAGCCATGAACAAAGAAGAATACGTAGAGAAAACTATAGATTTCCTGAATGCTGGCATATACTATAGTCTGAGAAACGAACCCACCTATTTAAATCAGGAAGAAGTCAAGGAAACTGAAAAATATTCATTGTGTCATGGATAAAACTGAAAAATCAGATCGTTAGTCATGAGCCCAAATCCACCTTAACTTCATTCGTTAATTAAATCACACACAAATAACTACCCGATTAGTCCGGTAGTTTCTTTTGTCACACCTACTTCAGTTCAAATATCTGAAAAACTCATTGTAATTATTGAAAATCACACCAATTTCAAATCAAAATTCAGTTTGAGGAATTCATACCATTTGATCAATGAAATTCAAGATATTTATACTCCCGGATAATGCCAAATTGATTTCATTCGATGTAAAGAATCTGTTTTCCAGTATTCCTTCGCATGAAACTATTACTCTTGTAAAGAATCTATTAGACGAAAGTCTATCAATCCTGTAGTGAACCAGAAAATATTAGACTTTCTTACGGTTTGTTTGTCACAAAATTACTTCCAATTTGATGAAATTTCCCACTCATACTGCAAAGGTCCCACAGTGGGAAACCCAGTGGCAGAAAAATACACAGTAACCAACTGGTAAGAAGTTTCGTGTATTGGTATAGATATGTAGGTGATATCCTGGTATGTTTCACAGGAACAGACAATTGCCTGAGTTCTTGAATTTCATCAATTATCTCCACTCTTCCGTTACATCCACCATGGAGATGTAAAAGAATGACTATAAATTTTTTGGACTTGACAATAACGAAAGTTGACAATAAACATGATTTTTCAATGTATCGTTAACCAGCACATACATCCACAATTCGTCCAACCACCCATATCAGCACAAAGTAGCAGCTTTCAACAGTATGATCCACAGACTTATAAATGTGCCCTAGTCAGAGGCAAATTTCAATGAAAAACTGAACATAATAAAACAAATAGCCGTCAACAATGATTACGATAGTAGTTCCATGAGGAAACTCTATCTTAACCAGTATTAATATCGCTTACAAAAAGATTTTCATTTCATATTCATTCAATTGCATCTGACGTTAGATATATCAAATAAGAGGTCATCAAAAACAATCCTAATATATCAAAAGAAGCAAGTTTTAGCAATTCCCCAAGAAACTTTTCTCTGAAAAATATCCAAAACCATCTTCTTCCAGCGAAGCAATATGTATTCGAATCGTTTGTTAATCGATTGCACGGTTATCTGAAAGTTAAGAAACAAAATTGTCCAAATCCTCTAGGCACAAGTTCGAGTTGATCGCACGTGACTTTTGTTTTAATCAACTCGGCCATTCGGTCAGCTGAAACTACTTTCGGTATGGCACGATCACGTGGAACATCTGGAAGTTCAGTGGAAGCTCTTCATGTAGAAAAATAAAACGAAAATCAATCTCAACCGATGGATAGTGCCAAGAGGACTCTCTGTTGTTGTTTTTTACGAAATACGGAGCCGCTCTTTTCAATTGAGTTGTAGAAGAAACAAATAATTTTTCAGACAAAAGTTGCTGGGTGATCTCAACACATAATTGAAGAAAAAGCGATTTATTTCCAACAGGAGTACCCAGTTACAGGAAATGATATTATTACAGAGTATACATGAAATCAATATTGAAAATAATGGAATATAGAAATGTATAAAAGTAAATGCTAAAGCAGAGTATATATAATATTCGTATACGTAGAATTTCAAAAGAGGAATGAAAAATTGTTTATATAACACAAAAAGTTACGAATCATGCAATGTGGCAGTACTGACACTAGGCTCACAGAAAATGATTGAAAGAAAAAAAATCTCGTGAATTAACCTTCAAACAGAAGAAAAGTAAACCGCAGAGACATATTTCTGGCTATTGACCTCATCAGCGCGGTGCAGCCAAATGCAAAGATGAGCAACACCTGGTTGCCAAGAACAGAACGGGGTCACAAACAGGGGTCAATTGCACATTTGTTGTTTCAGTTAGAAGACCTCGCAAGATTTTCTCCTTTTAATTCAGATCAAACACACTCGTTAATATCTGAGAGTTATATTTTGGACTCGGAAGTCATGCAGATGGCTATAGCTGCCCATGTAGTCATGTTAGATGTATTCTGAGAATGCTAGGTTTCTTAACTGAGACCACAAATGTGCAATTGACTCCTGTTTTTGACCCCGTTCAGTTCTTGGCGACCAGGTGTTGCCCATCTTTGCACTTGGCTGCACCGCACTGATGAGGTCAATAGTCAGAAATATGTCTCCGCGGCTTGCTTTTCTTCTGTTTGAGGGTTAATTCATGGGATTTTCTTCTGTTGATTATTTTTTGTGAGCTAAGTCCATGAATTATCCCTGTTTCTGATTATATCAGATCCACTCGCTAGCATTCTTAGATTACATTCAACATGACCAGCTATAGCCACCTGCATGACTTCCGAATCCGAAATATAACTCTTGATCTGAATCAAAAGGAGAAAATCTTGCGAGGTCTTCTAACTGATACCATAAATGTGTGGTTGGCCTCCGCTGGTGACTCCGTGCATATGTGATGTGTTCATTTCTTGGTAACCTAGTGTTGCATATTCTCAATTCTCGATATTTTTGTAACGTTCCGTTTCAATCAATGAAAAAAGTTTTCGTTGTCCCGTACATTTTCTTTCATTATTTCTTTCGATATCGATACTCTTGATAGTTCCCAATATGTATTTTCGTTTCATTTACCTTTTAACTTCCCATCGAATCTGAGAATTCTATTCTCCATTCAAATACTATGCACTGTTCATAGAGAACAGTTAACATCATACATCCATCTCCGATGGCGACCAGCACGTTCATGAAAGCTTGTTTTTTACGAGACCATAATTACCTGCATTTTTTTTTCCTTCATTTATCAATACATCCTGAAGCTTCTCCCATACGTGATTCTATATAACTGACGTATGGCGCATGTAGCAAAGTCGTGCCTTTTGAATGAATGAAATTGACTATTTCTGAACGTACTACTTGCATCAAGCACGTTGTGAAAAAGAATAATGTGACTACTTATAGTTCTCCTCCAAGTTCCATAAAGGTCATCATCAGAATCCGAAACACAAAAGACAGTCCAAATTGCAGAAATGAAATTAGTACTTCCTCATTTGATACGTGTACATTTATAATATTTTCAGTGGTTATTCTGTCTTTATTTGGTATCTGACCAAAACTCTAAACTTATCCCAAATAAAGCATCTACTTGAAGATAGAATTTTGCCTTTATTATACATTTTTATGATTTCCCATTACCGAGATAACACAAATACCAATTTTCTATTACAACCAGATGAAAATTTGCAATACAAATCACTCTATAATCTTATAGAAAGTAACCTTAGACGATCTCTCTCATGAAAACCATAGCTCTGAAAAAATAATCCATTCGTTACCTGAAATCAAAGTTTCATTTGATCAGCTGGATCAATGCATTCTTAATTTTTCAGCAATGAGATGTGATAGCATCAACCATATATCATTACATCACTTTTGCATTGAAAATGAAGAAAAAGATTCATTTTCCTAGAGAAAAAACTGATATAAAGTTTCAGGAGCATGTTTCTTTCCGAAACATACTGCTTGTGGTTCGGAAAGAAGGCCCTTTTCATTTCCAAAACTTGCAATAAAACTTTCGAGTACTCCTCGTTGGAGAATTTGTGTATCTCTTTGATATTCATATCAATAAACCTGGAAGACCTAACGCACCTTTCTATACAGTATTTCTGGGCATTATATCCCCACAACATGTGGGGATATAATCTCATTATTTTCGCCATACTTATCCCTGATCTTCTAAACACCCAGTATCACTGGGAGTATTCGGAATTAACGCATATACCAGCACCGAGAAAGTTTGCCACAATAGCAAACGAAACGTTTGGCACTCTAAGTTTCATTCGACTATAGCCTACCACCCCGGATTTCGTTCTCTCTAACCCAGAATCACTATTTTCCAATGGAAACAACTCGCCAATGAGTCCACAACACTAGTTTTAATTTGTTTCTCCGAAAACAATTCGGAGCATCTTAAAAATACAACACCCTGTATCATTTCTCGAGTGTCATGTTTCACAGAATCTATTATAAAAGATTTTTATAGCATCCTAAAGCTTTTCACATTCTCAACCGGGGCAATAAAATGTTTTTATATTTCTCATATTGGAATAAACTTTCCGCCTATCAATATTTCATTTTTGTCTAGATTATGATTCTTATATATCTGAATGAAATTATCAAAACTTCGAAAGTTTGATAAAAATATTCCTAACTCTTTCTCGATCTATATTCCGATCGTAAAGTTTGAGAAATGCAGTCACCCATTAGTTTCTCATAGGATCTGATTTCCATGAAAATCACAAAAAGAAACTGGGTCTTATTATCGAATAAAGTCGAAAAGCAAGTTCGTTCTATATCTGAGAACTTCTTATATTTGTAGCAGCCATAAATTTCGTGCTATTGCCACAGGGCTATATCAAAATGAGATAATGATGAAATGTGTTTGCGAAATGGGATCGTTTTCATATTCTGGAAGTTCATCATAAAATGGAAAATGTTCTACTTCTCTTTATGATAACCTCCAATATCATGAATTTTCCGAAGGGAAACAGCAGGCCAACAGGTAATAATGATGAAAATCGTTTTCACTCTCTTCTTGAATATTTATTTTAGAGGTTTCTTGTTCATTGCTTCAAATTTTACTGATGTTGCTTGTGAATTCAGTTCACGTCAGAGGTTTTATTTTTGCCTTCCAGTTGAATTTGAGTTTATCCAATATCCAAAATGAATATAATCTTTATTTTCGCTTCCTCAAACATTTCAATACTGACTACGGGTTCCTTGAAGATGAATGGATCTTTGGATTTGGGATTCGAAATAGTCTTTTTGACGAAGGGCGAATTTGAGTTCGTCTAGTTCTTTGGATCTATTGTGGCTGTCACTGACTCTAAAAGACCTATGTATGAGTCCCATTATCAGTCGGGAAGTTTTCCAATCACAGTAGCTTCGCGGATTACCCTGGCCTGGAGAGTTATTTCAGTGGCAATGGTTTTGGTGTTTCAGAAGCTTATCATGTGGCCGTCCATCGAACAATATTTGGCATCTGCAAGTCACACACCTGTTTCCACTCCCAACTTCAACTGCCCTCCCATTAACGGTCTGTTCCTCCACTCGTCCACGGATATGAATACCAGACCAGAACTTCTGTACCCACAGCTTGGGTTAGGTCAAACGTTAGTGGGTCTATTCGACCCTTCACTGCAACGCTTGGTAGTAGGCAGATTGAGACCCTTACGAAGACCAGTGACGAGACCTGGGGAGTAGGCGGTTCAAGACCTCGATGTCAAGTCATAAAACGCTTAAAGCGAGTCACCACCTGACAAGTAGGCAGATTGAACCTCAGAGTAGTGAGTTGAAGTTGAAACAGAAACACGACCTCAGCTCCGCATGGGTGCAATGCTGACACTAAATGAAAATTCAACCAACGGAAATTCAAGCGCATGGAGGAACAGATGAAAATATAATTTTGTTTCATGGACACGCTGTTTCCCCCAGGAGTTGGCGCCCTACTTGAAATATTTAAACATCCTTCCTTATTGCACATCTAAAATATGAACCAAACCTACATACAAAATTTCGGCTTACGAAAATGAATCAGTATGGAGAAACAGTGATGAAAAAGGAACTTCATTTTATAAACGCACAATTTTCCCCCGCAGCTAGCATTCCAGTCGAAATATCTGAAAATCCTTCCTTTGTGCACATCTTTAACAAAGATCGAACCCACATTGAAGAAAATCGGCCTCCGAAGATATAGCGGTACAAAAAAATAGTGATGAAAATGTAATTTTTATATGTAAACACGCCCATTTCACTCTCACCGATAGAGATCCAACAACCTATCTTGAGTAGAAAACATCTCCAATCTCCCTACCGAAACAAAGAAAGCTCTCAACAACGTTCCCAACAAAGCTTTCCTTCCCTACATTTGTGGTGTAACTGACAAAATTGGCCGAATTCTCAAAACACCGGACATATAAGAACTATATTCACCGCCAATAATCAAATTTCCACATTCCTCCGTTCCCCCAAAGACAAAATTATCAGTAAATCCCAGGGTATGTATGAAATTCCATGCTCCGAGTACGATAGAACATATGTAGGCCAGACCAACAGACGTGTGACAAGTAGAGTATAGGAACATCAACGTGTTGTCCAAAAGTCAGCCCTGTTCAAATATCATCAAGAGACAGGACACAACAAAGACTTCGCGAAAACTAAGACCGTCGCCACAGCGAAAACACTACAAGCTCGGATAATTCGCGAAGCCATCGAAAAGCGTCCTTTCTGCCTTGAGAAACGTGACTTTCAACTGCCTGGAAACCCCTAATTTTCCGATGCTCACCCCCCACCAATAAGTCTGGTGATAGTAATCACCCAAAGCCTAGCCCCCACATTTCCATTTCAGTAGCTTCCGCAGATATAAATACCACCGAACCCCCATCGATACCTCAGTTCAACCTAAGGATAAGGAGTGGGCAGATCGAAACCTTAGAGAGAACTCATGACGAGACCTGGGTAGTAGGAAGATTGAGGCCCTGACGTCAAGTCACATCAAATTCTTGAATATGGCTCCAAACTGAGAGCCGAAACGTAGAATACAAAACTCCAGACGCAGTCATTCTTCGAGAGTATTTATACATTTAGGTTCATGAGGTTCGAATTATGTATGTGTGTGTAAAATATCACACATTCTGTCTTTTCTTCCAGTCATGCAAGAAATATCTCGAGTACCAATATGCGACTTTACTACCCACAGTGTATATTATTTTTCTATAACATTTCTTCAACTAGAGAATAAAGGTGGTGAAACGGGTTCACAATATAGAAAAAATTGAATAATTTCGTTCCAGTCGCCCTGTATGTTTTTGGCTGTCAACTTTCAGAGAAACTGAGCTTTCTACAGAAGATCTTTTCATAAAAAATTTCATAATGAACAGTCAAGAAGTAATACATTTCATGACAGGCACATTCACTGATTTGGAGCTTTTAAAAAATTGCCATGAAACTGGGGTAGTTAGATATCCATCATTATTTCATTAATTGAATCTGTGATATGTGGATACTCTGCGGCTGTAATTGAAACTGATGATTCATGATTATTAGAATGATGAATAGAGCAAAGCGGTTTGATGTTGTGTTTTTCATCATAATGGAATAGTTGGAAAAAATTGGATCGTATCTAGAATGTCGTTTCCATTTCTGAATTTTTCTCAGGATATCATGAATTTCTTCACTTATTGAATCTACTGGATTTTTTACAGGTCTACAACTACCTAGTAAGAATATTTCAAACGTTAGAATTGGGTTTGCATTCAAACTGGTATAAAATTTTGTATTATCCATTTTTTGGCGTTGGTCTGCAGGTTTTTTTTGCCTGTCTACTACTGCGAAAGACATTATCATAGACGACAAGATGATAGTGGAAGTGCTCGAATTGTTCTTAACTTAAAAAATATAATGTTGGAATATTGTCTCCTGTTTTATAACGTCATTGGCGGGCGTCCACCAAACCGGAGATGAATTCCAACATTCTAGTTTCTACGTTGAGAATAACTTCAGCACTTCGATTATTACCGTCGCCTTTGATAATATCTACCGCAGTAGTGGGCGAAACGTTAGGTATAAAATCCTGTGGAACACGGCCAAAAACCCGGAAAATAGCTTTGAGATAGTTATCTCCAGCTGTCAAAAGCACTACTTCATTCCATTAGCCACATAAATTGGGAGGATGAATTATACCCGATTCGTGATCTTCAATATGTAACAGAAACAATCATGAATATAATGAATACCTGTATTTGTGAATCAACGAGATATATAAAAATGAAAAATAGTGAGCGCAGACGANACGAAGTCCTTGATAAAACATATCAACAAAAAAACCTATTATATCGCTTATGGAAACAAGACCCAACCAATGTGAACATAAAAAATAATTATCTAACAACCAAAAAAATAACTGAGAAAAAAATACGAGATGCAAAAGACAAGTATTATGGAAAGCTAATGGAAAATGAACAGAATACAAGCAAAAAACTATGGAAAACGGTTAGTGAAATTCTGATAATTGAAACAAAAAAACAAATAAATAACATCAAAAACGAGAAAGGAGAAGCCGTCACAGATCAAAAAATAATCGCTGACATGTTCAACAGCTTTTTCGTGAATGTAGGAGGAAACCTAGCGAAAAACATTAAAAAAAATCTATTTACAAAAATAAGAAGAATATAAAGAATAATTCAATTTTTCTCACACCTACAAGTATGAATGAGATAAAGAATACTATAAATGAATTGAAGAGCCGAAATTCTCAAGATTATTATTGAGTTCATTAGCAAACTTCTAATGGACATCAAAAATGAATCATTTGAATCTGGGACATTTCCCTCAGTTCCCTCAAAAATTCTGATTTTATAATATATAACGCCAGTTTTCATCGTGGTCTTGCGAAAACAATTCTCAAAAAGGAATAAAAAGTTAGAAATTGCAAATTGACAAATCACTTCATTCAGTGTGGCATAAAGAACAAGTGAAAAATGACGAGAGGCGTCATTGCTATTAGTTTTGTATGAAAGCTTATCAATTATCGGGCTGATACAGCATCCAGGGATGCGTATGGTGGGCGTATTAGAGGGCATTCAGATCACACGAATCCAATAACTCCTTCATCCTTAGAGTGAAATTTCAGGTTTAATTTCGGAATCTCGGGTAGTTTCCTTGAGTTCTCTCTCTGTTGGGGCATCTGGTATGGCTAGGTATCTAATTGTATAGAATCGGCGGGCTACATACAGGATGGAGTGGTATTATCGTTACTTTAATTTTTTCTTGGATTTCTTTTTGGTTTCTTGCTTCTTGGTTCTCTCACTTCTAGGTTACTTACTTCTAGGTTGCCAATAGGAGTTTCAGCGATGCTTGTCTGTTGTCCCTGATCTTCGTGAAGTCGGAGTTGGCGATTTTTGTCCTCTCCCAGCAGGTTCTTCAAAATCTCAGCTTTTCTGCCAATGAATCGTTGATACAAACCGAAATCACTGTGATAAAAACTTCATTTGACAAATCCTACCAACTGCGCTAGTTTTCGTCGTGGCTTCGCGGAAACAATTTTCAAAAAGGATGAAAAACTTAGATATTGCAAATTGACAAATTAATTTATTCAGTATGGCATAAAGAACAAGTAAAAAGTGACGAAAGGCGTCATCACAATTAGTTTCATATAAACGCTCATCAATTATCGGGATGATACAGCGTCCAGGGTCCCATAACTCGCCTGTTATATGTTATTGATGTTATTCAATGTCCCTCCTTATGCCATTGATCTGTCAATTATCAAAATTTCAAAGTTGTTAGTGCTATTTTCATTTCCAATGTGATATTTGAAACCTTTTTCTATCAACAAATTTTCTGTGTCTGTGAACTGGACCTTCGATGAATTTATAAACCTGTCATAAAATTGATGATCCGTGAATCTGTTTCTGAAAGCTGGAAGAGGTTTCTTTACTACCAGTGAATTTTTTTTTCCTTTTGAATGCAGTATTTTTTATGAATGACATGACTTACTTGTTCTCCTATATCAACATCTAAAATATCATATTCTATATTACGACATCTATAAAGATGTTTCTGATTATAGAAACATTTGAAAAAATAATACGAATCATGAAATTATGAAACAACAAAAATTAATTGGCGCTCCAGGGCGACTTGATTGATTCCAATGGCGCATTTGCTTTTTCAGCCGCAGGAAAACCCGGAAAAACCTGCAGCACTACATCACCTGAAGATCTTGATCTACCAATAAGCTTTGCACGGACTGGTTATCAGGCATATTAGGAAACGATAGTTGAAGTTCTAGAGAGTCGTATACGTTTTTGCTACCTCTTGAACATGTACTACAGAGTAAAGTTCAGCAGAAGGTCTACAAACTCAAGACGAGATAGATTGTACGAAATCATTGAATCCAGAGTGGTCAGGAGTATTGATTCTGCAATTTTTTGCTCAGGAAAAGTATTTAACAAGAACCCCAAGAATTCGAAACAATCCTCTTGTTGTCCTAACGAGTATCCAGTGGACTTCAAAGACCCCAAAAAATCGGTTGGTGGGAAAGATGATATATTCTCACGAAACTGCAGCTGCATGAACAGGTGTTTGAGTAATTCCCTATTTATTACCTAAAGGTATATATTGGCCTCATTCCTTTCGCTATATTCCAGTTTCCGCACTTCTTTCAACCATTTCATTCTTTCCACTTTTATTCCATTTTGTTCTACCTGGCTCCTATTAGATGTTTTGAATTGAATGGATCTTGGAAACACTTAATTATAAAAATAACTCAATATTTTCTTGACATAACGTCAGTGAGTACTTTCTCTCAAAACTTGAACAAACTGTGGCCAACACATGACAATACCCTTAAACTCAAAAATCCTCTCGCCAGCGTTATAAAACTGTTCTTGTTCTCATTGAATAAAATATTTAATTCTTGCCGTACCAGCATTTCCTTTCAGTAGACGCGTCTACCGGAAAATTTTCACGGGTTTTTGAGCACAGCCCGACGATCGTCTCTGTTATGCAAAATCCAAGACGCCATTCAAACCGCTCAATCACTCAATATTAGAGCGTGTATATTCGCCATTGATGTTGGTATAGGGTCGGATAAACGATCTTGCTATTTCCATTTTTATTTTCCCTGGTGTCGATGTGGAAGTCGTGTTTGACTTTGATGGAATTATGGAGTTTTCTGCAGGTTTCCATCGATCATTATGACGGAGTATATATATATTTTCCTTTGCCACATTAGGTTGCGATTCATACATGACTTACTTTTCCTTACTCAAAGTGGTAATGATGATCTCGAACATATTCCCAATCAACACACGAACATTTATTCTATCAGTTCGGACTTCCATTATCTAATATAATATGAATTGATTTGAAATCCCTGAAGAAATGAAAAATGTTAATCGCAAATAACAATTTTATTAAACAAAAAACTGAAATTACAAAGAAAAAACATACAA
>WOGL01000679.1:0-13707 GCA_015342145.1 Leptinotarsa rubiginosa
TATGATTCAATTAGAGTAAGCAGTTGGTTAGAGAGTCCCAATTTTGTCAATTTGCTGAGAAGAACATAATGGTCTGTTTGATCGAAGGCTTTTTAAAAGTCTAAATAACCAACATCGACTTGTTTTAGAGAAATATTGATTTAAACATGCAAGATTTGTCATACATGATCTTTGTTGTACGAAACCATGTTGAGCAGGAGGAATAACTTTTTACACACATATCTCGAAGAGTTTAGAAAAGTTACATAAAATTGAAATTACCTTGTAGTTTATTTCTTAATTTTTTTAAAGCAGTAACAATATCGATTTTGGAGAAGGCAGGGATGTTTAATGTATCTAAATCAGAATCATGAGAATTTTCACGAAGCATATATCGACAACAAAACACTTTGATTCTTGTAGGAGGTATGTCACAAGATTATCAAGTATCACTTTATTCTGAGATTCTCACCGAACTGTTTACAAAACCGCAACACGTGTTTCACCATAGTTTTCTCAGACATATTCATTATGCACATTGTTTCAAGTAGTCTCTTTTGTAAACCTTTTCTTCAGGAGATACGAGAGCATTTTTTATGTTGAACTTGTGAGTAGACTGACATGTTATTTCGCATCTTTCATAGGTAACGAACTGAGTTGTATAGTGGTTTCAGAGATAAACGAATAAACAGTTCCATCCATTCGAGTACCCACTAGCAGGTGGGTACTCTGAAGGAATTACAGTTGATTATTGTGAGTATAGGGTCCTATTTACAAAACAAAAATATTATTTCTCAATTCCACCTTCCCAATAAGACTTCGATTCACACAGCAGAGTCCTATGCTATACTTCAAGATTTTTTGTGCGTTAAACATAATGACAAAGCTACTTCAGGCGTTTTATCAAATTCCAAATTTGTCTTTCTTTCCCTTACTAAACTACAAAAGACATATCAATAAAGATTCACTTATTTTTGACATTATAAAAACCTTAGAGCACTTTTTCAGTAACGAAATTGACATTGTTTTCATTTGGATCAAAGATCACCCGGGTATTACCGGTAATGAAAAAGTGGATGTGGTAGCGAAAGAAGCCACCTCTCTAGAATAAATAACTGATATCAGCTCCCCGCAAGATATAATCTCAGACGTTAGATATGAAAATACGACTAAATTGAGGGAGACTCTGGAAAGAATTCTCATCTAAATCAAAAAATCATTATTCATTAATCCACCCCACTATCCCAAAAAGTATCCCCCACATAGACAATTTCAACTTCTCAAGATTTTACGCCACTACCACACGAATGAAAATGAAGCATGGTGAGTTTCCTTCACATCTGGCAAAGATAGGCATTGATGTGAATCCATTATGCTCATGTGACAAATTTTCTTTGGCGGATATAAATCATATCTTATTCACATGTCCCAACTTCGAACTGTACTGGCCGGATTCCTTAAATAATTTGCTTTCCCCGAATGTTTAGTTTTCAACCAATATAACAGTCCTTTTAGCTACACTCAATTTATTTCAAGTTTATTTCAATATATTATTCAATTTATTTCAATTTATTTCAAAATTTCTGTGGCAAAATAAACTCCTTGGTGGTTTGGCAAAATATTCTGAATACATGACAACTAATTTGACAGATGTAGCTTCAACAAGATGGCCCTTATCAATTGTCAAAAATCGGAATTCCCTGTTGAAAGACCCCATACCTTTTTTCAATATAATGCGTCTTTGCTTGCAAATAGTCTAACGAAGATTCAATTTACTCCCTGTCCACGGATTTAATCATTCAGGATCAAATTGTCAAATCAAATCGAAAACTAGCTGATGATTTAAATCGCTTGTGTCCAAGTTCATTGATATTTTTGGCAGGTGTGTACATTATATTGTGCGAATATAATCAATGCTTTCATTAAAAACTATTTCTTCGTGCATTTCTTAAACCTGAAAGTAATGTTCTCTCGTGAAAGAATGGTTGCAAAAGGTATTTTGTAAACTGCCACTGTAAAAATCAATTAACAGAATTGAAATATCTGAGAAGCCAAAACATCTTCGGTGCTCCATTCATTGTACTGCTCTAATTGGCCACCTATTTTACCAGTTGTGTGTTTCTTCGATTGAAAAATAGTATACGTTGTCAGGCATTGAAAAAAACATTTTAATAACTTGATCGAAATGGAAAAAATTGCATCAAAATAAAACCTTTCCTTTTCTTTTTGCAACAAACTCAACCTTGATTACATGCCGTTAGGTCACATAGTCAACAGAAGCATTACTTCCACCTTCTCAGCGAAAGCTAAAAAACCAAATACTCGGAACTCCTTAATTGTTCCTAATGTTGTCATAGTATTTTATAATTGTCATCGAGAGAGCTATTAGATTTTATGGGCGAGTAACTACGAGAAAAAAATAGATTTATTTCCACATGGCCGGTTCGCATTTCAAAAGTGGTATGACATTAGATTCATTAGATTCCCTTGTCGGTGAATTCAGGCAAGTCCCCGAGGATTTTGCTGCAGCGCCTTCAATCTACTTTCCTCTAATTAATGGCTTCAATTGTTTCTTTCTTCGATTTGCTGGCATCAGTCATACAATCAGTAGTGTGTACTATTTCGTCAAAATGGGTTGTTATTGTAAAAAACGTCGAAGTCTGGTAGCTATAATAGTGGCTTATTTGCTACGCTTCAATCGTAGGTTTTCATTTGGACTAACGAGGAAAACTTGTACAAATTGGAAATGGACGACTATGAAGAACCATCACCCAATTATAAATAGATGAACTACTTGCCTATCATGAATGAATCCGAAAATTTAGGCTTATGGATAGATTGAAGATAGCTTGGTCTAATTAGACAAATATTATTGAAAAATTTCAAGTTCAATCTCCATAAGTCACTTCTACTATCAAGACTAGCATAATGCAATGGTTTTAGGGGTCTTGTTGAGAACAAAATAGTTGTATCAGGTTCTTCTATAGCATCCGTAAGTACGATCGTATTAGTCCCTCCTTTCCAGACTCTGGCTGGCTTTCTTGAAGTATCTAAGATAACTCCACTTACTCACTTTCGTATAAGAATGTTTTCTTCAGTAATCTCGCCCTCATCTACAGAAAAACCTGGTTTTCATTTTGTAGTTGTCCTTCTCACAATGAGCATACTTTACAAATTCCTACACATTTTGTAGCGCTTTATACACCAAACAAGTTTGTATAACATGATTTCTAAGGATTATAAAGAAAGCCCGCTGGAAAACTTCGAAAAGAGGTTGGAAAATCCTATTTCTCGCTACAATGATACCTATGTCGAAACGTACATTCTTTTAACTCCACATAATGCCTTCTTACACAAATTCATTTCATATGCGTTTTTAGTTACATCACATACAAGTATTATTCATTATCATTAAACTAAATATTTTTATGAAATAAATATTGAGCTGTTCAGTCCATATCCCCAAAACTTGGTATGAATTGATGCTCATCAATATTGTCAATAATAACTTCTCACACCGTGAGGTGAGTGATCGTTGAGTCTGAGAATCATGTACCCTGAGCAGACTGAACCACGAATGTACCTTCGGTGGCTTTGCAACTGAGTTGGAGGGGCCTCCATCATCCTTGATGAACTTCTCTTGATCTGTTAGATACCGTCATCCTACTCAGGCTTGTCTTTCAAGGACACTTGGACACGTAGTTTACCCTAGCACTACTGATGAGACTTATAGCTGGTTGAAACAGCTCTGTCTGGTGTTCGATCACGATTACTTTGTTTTTGGGCTCTGGTTTCATGTATTTGTCTTGCAGTGAAAGCTGCAGTTAATGACAGATGACGAATCCCGTTCGGCGGTCAGTGTCAAAATCTCAAAAAAACAAGTATGATTATAGGAAAACTAAATTCACCTTTCACAAAGTGTGATAACTGGAGCATTCAGTTTCAAACGGTTGATGTATTATTTCATGGGATATTTGAAGAGAAAATTCGTGGAACTGGTTGATCTAAAAATCGCTACGATCATTTGTAAGAAATTCCAAGGTAGAAAGGCTAATTTGAAAGTTAAATTGGATCAAAATAGATCATTGCACGGTTTGATAGGGCCAGTTTGGGGATTATAATCATGAGCGTAGTAATAAATTACACGAGGAATTTTTGCTGTGACTGCAAGAACATTGTTTTCATAGCTAGTGAAAACAATAACGGAAAGTACACGTAAGTCAGGAATGTGTGATATAGTTCCGAATACTTTGGAGCATCTAGTGACTTGTCTCCAATGTGCCTGAGAATTATTTGAATTTGTTCTTTTTTTTTTATAAAATTGATGTTTTTTTAATGAATTACCAAAAATTACCGTTAATTGATTTTGATAAAATTTTAACTACATAACCAACTAAGCTTACACTGATGTCATGCATTTTTCAACCATACATTTATCAGGAGTGTTAGGAATTTAATTAAGAACTGATTATTATCCTTGTCATACAATAGGCTTACTTTGCTTTGCTTTTTCTCACGTTTTTTTATCGTAAACCAAAAGAGTACTGGCACGCTGTCAAACCATTTTTGATCACGGATGGGAAACTTCATGTAGGTACAAGATGTCACAAAATATATGAAAGATGATTATTAAGAACTGAACTTCAATATTCATTGAACTTGACACTTTTTTCCCTGCTACCAATCCTGACGGACGCTCCTGATTAGAACTCGATGCCTCACTCTCCGTTCATATATCCAAGCAAGCGGAAATTTTTAATACCTGTCTATGATGCGAGTGCACAATTAACGTTTTTAATAGGCATGCTAAGAATTTTGTATCATTATTTTGTCGGTAAGGTGCCTCTCACCGATCGGTTTAAACTAAATCAATTATCATTTCACCTTATAAGGACCGACTCGAGGAAAAGTGGCATGAAACAAAGGTGGATTAGTAATTAAAAATTGAATGTGTGTGATTGCGATTTGTCCAATATGATGATGAAAGACTACATACCTTTAGTAACGTCAGAAAGTCAAACGAAGAATTTGGTGAAATAGTTATTGACGAGTTGTTATTTCCACTGTTAATTGAAAAGTTTACGGATTTATATAATTGCAATTATGGATACACTGTACCTACACCTGATGATGCTACAGCATAGCGAAACGAGTCTTAAATAGAATATATTGAGAAAATTGTATAATTATTGTCATGGATAATAAATTGACAAATAAATAAATTGAAAACTCCTTTCATTAACAATTTTATGTTTTTTTTTTCGAAAAGTCTCTCAGAACAGGTTCATGTTTGGAAAAAAATGTTGATTGAATTCAGTATTTTGAAAACAATCAATTGAGTATAATGCAAATGAAGAAATGAACTAAATATATTAGTAAAATTTATAGTAATAAAGTCAAATAAATAAGATCATCAGAATCGTCCAACACTAAAGTAATAATAATAATGACTCGAATTGGGACTCAAAACAATGAAAATCCATTTGCAAACAATGAAATGATGATCATTCAAAGTGATATGTTCGTCAATATGAATATGTTTCACAACTTTCGTTGACTAAAGCAAATGAAGCAATCATGGTCGAATCTTTTCAACTAATCCACTAATTTGAATATTTTACATTGAAATCTATGTTTTTCTAGATATCGATGAAAGAAAACTTATTTTTTGGACTACCGCAATGCTCCCTTCTATGGCCCCTAAAATCGGGGAGTGTTATCTTACAATTTTGTTTTTCAGAATCGAAGCATTAAACTTCTTTTGAATTGTTTGTATTAATTGAAGCAGTTGTGTATGAAGTGATCTAGAACAAAAACGAGATAGAAAATGACTCCGAAGTTGAAACATTTTCAGTGTTTAACTTGCACTTTTTATTCTGTGGTGAATTTTATTGAACATTGAATATTCAACGAAATCGTTATAGTGAATCGATTGAAGTCCATATACGTGTTTTAATAATTTCAGTCTTGATTACCTTTTGTAGCTAGGTTAAAATTGAATATGTTTATGCTGGACTTTCCACTATTACCCCCCAAGTAAAACATTGTAGTAATAATAGAGAATGCTTTAGATATTTCATCGAATTCCACTCTCAAATACATTTATTTTGAAATGTGTTGTATATTTCTCGATATATGTATTCCCATCAGATTAACTTGAAATGAAAACAACCTAATTATTATTGCGTAAATATAATACTCAACCTACATATTGAATACATTTCTCTTTCTAAATTTTCAACCTTTAATTTTTACGATTTTATCAAAAAATTATATGCCTATCGACAGCTGGTGAATTCGAAAATTATATGAAAACGTCCATCTGATATACCATTTTCAGGGCATAAAAGGTGTGAGAAATATAATGTTAGTATTACTGAAGTGATTACCACCAATTTATTTTCCTGATATAGTGGGAAGAATGCTGATTAACACCAATTTAGTGCCCATTATACGGAATTAATTTGAAAAATGCAAATTTCTTGCAGTTCAGCACCTGTCATGACCAAAAGATATCCTCATGATTGCACGGCCTGGTTGATAGTTGGTAAAAGGTGAAACTGTGAATAATTGGTACTTCGAGACATTGTCACAAAAATCAATAAAATGCTTCGGTCAATTTTTTTTTGTTACTGAACTAACGAATTCATTTTTGAAATTTCCCTATCTAATTTCGCACTGTTTCCATTGTGCCTGCTGAAGCATACTATTGACTGAATATTTAATTTATTTTTGTTTTACAAAAAGAGAATGAAAATATGATATTTCCTATTGGTTTGGTGATCCTTTGCATCCTTTGATTTCATCCCATCTCTTTAGGGATTGAGTATGAATGTGACGTTTAGCTAATTCCGCTATTGTCGAACTCATCAGGTCGTAGGCGCCACTGGGTCCTTAAATTCTCGTTCCAGCCGCTTCCTTGGCTAAAGAGTCAGCAATGCGATTACCTTTACTCCTGTCGTGCCCTTTACTCCACCTCAGGATAATATTATTATCTACCGAGGCTTTGGCTAAATCTTGGTAGCACTCTAATACTAGCCCTGAGGTAACACTTAGGTAAATTGTAACATCAAAACTATTCAGTTGTAACAGATTACGTCTTATCCCTATCACTAACGTTTTTTCACTCAATGTGTGTTTTCTATAATTGTTGACTTGGATAACTTTTATTGAAGTTGAGAGTAATGTTTCAGAAGAATTATACGGATACTTTCTCTCTTTTCAGTCCTGTTCCAGTCCTTACCATTTGTTGTCAGGTTTGAGGCTTCCTGCTGAGTGGTTGAAAATACATCTAAATAGTTTGCGACATCGGTACTTTAATCTTTTCTATCTTGACCAATGTTCATTCATAACGACCTGCGATACTTCAATTCTTACAAGAAACGGAAAGTGACAACGATTTGTGGATCGCTCTTTCTCATATTTCTTTCTCATATGGCGTTAAAACTATCCACACTATATTGTACTATATGATTTCTGAAATTGCAGTACACTCTGGCTTTCTGAAGAAGTATTCACATTTCTGTTGTGTCTTTGACAGTCTTATTAAGTTGGTTACAGATAATTATCGTTTGGTACTGGGTAAATCATGTTTCCGTCCAATCATTGATTCAATCCAAAGAATAAATCTTTTAAGCATCGGTCAAACTCGACGAGCCCTGAAACCATGTTTGAAAGAACACATTTTGGTTAGAATAAATTATACCAATTATATCGATCAGAAGTTGTTGCGCTACTGGCCAATTATGCAAGAGTTATATTCCATATTCTCGGAGATTATTATGAAATAACAGCGATTTATGCCATTCCATAAGAAGTTACTGTAACTACTGTATCTAGTCGGTTAGGAAACGTTGTCCAGTGCGGTTCACACGGTACCCTGCTAATTATATACAACGAAGTCGCCTTCATTAAAAATACATACACTCAAAGAACTGACCTTAAGGTTGATGCGACATCTTACCTGTGTTTCTCAGGGAAAGTAGCGCATTCTTTTTTGTTTTCGCCCGAATTTCGTGGCCTTGCTCGTTGCACCTTTCACCGATGTTTCGAATGTGCATGCCGGCAATTGGGATACCCGAGAAAATGTCAGCAGGAAGTCGAGCGTTAACACAAAATAGACGTTTTATGTGGATTGAGCGAGTGGGCTTTGATTTACTTTATTGGCCGCGTCTTATGCATTATGCATTTCTGATAACGAAACTAATGCCCGGTTTATTTAGTCATTAAAACAGGTCAGTGTTTCTCTTGAGCTTTTAGATATGCGTGTACATGACATGGTAATGCCTAATCATTGGAAGCTTATGTAGATTTGAAGGACGATCGAATGTTTATTTATTTATCGTTTAATGTGTTTGGAAATCGAATAAAATTATTTCTCGGTAATAATACCATGTGCCAATAAAAACATAGAATTCATTTGTCATATTGAAAAAAAAACGGGGTACTTTCTTCATAGAGAGGTCATAGATTATCTGAAGAATGTTTGAACAGAAACAGGTATATTCTTGAAAAATTGAAACTTGATAACGCGTCCAGTCTATTGTTTGAGTCAGTGATAGTTGAAGTGAGGTAAAATCTGTTTTTCCGTTAATCAGTTGTCGTCCACCTGCGAACAACAACCCTCAGGAGTCGAAACTTGTGCGAGCTAAGGATTGACAGGGTCTTACCTTTTATCGTCCGATTCCTATTGAACAAATCGAAAAAGAATTTCGTCAATTTATTACCAAAAATTACATGTAATGTTTTCTAATCTACGATTGCTGAACTCTTTCAAAAACACCAGTGTCATTTCTGATTGCGTTACACCCAGCAATTGTCCGATTTCTCAAATATTCCATATCTTCCACCGGAGTAGTATGAACTAATGACTTTAGGTAGCCCTATAGAAAGTAATCTAGAGAGTTTAAGTCCGTGGATCGAGCAGGCCATAAGTGAGGTCCACCTCGACCATCACCATGCTAAAATGCGATGGTGCATCATGGTCCATAAACCACATTGCATTTCTTATAACCAATGGTACATCCTCGAGAAACTGAGGTACCGTTTCTTCCAAAAAGTTGCGGTATACCTCGCAGATAAGTCTTCCTGGCAGAAATATCGGTCCAATTAGGAAGTCACCTACAATTTCCATCCAAACGTTTAACGAGAACTGATGTTGGAAGCGCAAGCACTTCATGTGGATTTTCTTCAGCCCAAAGTTGGTTATTGTGGAAATTCCTTGTAGCATTTCTTGAGAAACTGGCTTCATCGGTAAAGAGATATGCGTTAGCAGTTGAGGAATTTGAATCAATGTGCGCAAAAGCCATTGACAGAATGCAACACGTGAAAGAAAATCTGCAAAAAGAAGTGTCTGAATTTGTTGCATGTGGTATGGGTACAACAAATAGTCTCTAAGAATGTCCCATTACTTACATTTAAAGTATTTGCAGTTTTTCGAGTAGAGGTACCTGGATCTTCTTCTATCATAGCCAGCACATTCTCTTGTACTTCTTCCGTTCTTACTGTCATTGGCCTTCCTGGTCCTCCATTTCGATTCAATGCTTCTGTTTCACGAAGTCGTTGATGTACACTTTGAACAGCTCATTTTATGCACATTATACGATTAGTTCAATGTACAACCGCCTAACTTCCAATGAATTGCCATCAGCAAGTCCATAAATGAAATGCATGTCAACCATCTCTGCTACGTTAATAATTTCAAAATTACTAAAATTGTTATTGTCGAAATTCTGTTTTGTCCCGTATCTTCGAAACAAAGCGCCTCATCAAAATTCATCAAAGGACAAAATATCCTTAGTTTTTTGCCGCATGTTCAATGAACATCCTGTATGAAAATTGATATTGCACTTCAAATTTTCCGGCTAGTTCAATTCAATAACATCAACGCTCTTTCTGTGTTCTGATATTGTGATTTTTTTTCTGTTTACTGTTTTTCAAAATGTATAATTTCTGTTTGTTTTATTCTCTTATAGTTTTTGAAGTTTAATACTGTTGTATAAATCCCTATGGAAATCACTGTATAAGAACTATTTNCTAGGACGTCGGGCTAGGAGGCACATCTTCACTGGCAGCAGGAGGTTGCATATCTTAATGAGGATCTAGAAGTGACCGGGTGTAATAATGACAGGTCAGACAACTCAGAAATACGCGACAGACTGTGGTTGCTCTTCGTTTTTTAGGTTCAACTCAGAACACCTTGAACTTCACTGTTTAAGAACTCCTTCATCTGGAAAACTGCGTTTATGTGGAATAAACTTCCTGAGAACGTTTTTCCAAATTGATTTAATCTCCAGCGATTCAAATCCAATGTGAATCGCTACTCTCGCACAGGCACCGCTCTGAGAGCGCCTTAAGGATGTTCCTGTAGTGCTTGTGTTTCGTCCTTAAAAAAAAGTTCATTCCAAATGCTTTGAGTTTTGGCAAAATTTCGGTTGCACTACATTCCCTTCTCTCCTTCTCCAGCAACTACTGTCTCATTACAGCATTTACCAGTGATGTATGTCATCACTGGATGCCTTCATAGCATCATATAAATCATCTCAAATCATTTCCTGCTTCGCACAGACTCCGTTGCATCTTGAGCATTCCATTTAACAGGTGAGTATAGAGTTTCCCATCGTTAGAAAAATACCGTCTGATTTATGTATCAGTTTTGACAGGCCGTATCGGATAGATCTTGACAAGTTATACGACGCAAAGGTAGCCCGTTCAAAGACAACTCGTACACTTGACAAACTGGGATCTGGCAGCCACACCCAGCTATAAGTTTCAATAAATAAGCATATATGCATTTCACTCGGATTTATCTGTAACACTTCTGAGTTACGCCTACATTTTCTTTCGACGAAATATTTACGCAAAGGATATGTATCAAGCCGTATCTCAACATCTGTTCGATTATATTGGGTTTATTGTGGAGTCACTTCCTGGTGACCCTGATAGTAGCTCAGGTGGGGTTATTCGTTTTGATAGGGTCTTTTTTCAAACCACTAGGTAGGAAAGAGTTGGCATCTAGAAAAAATATAGTACAGACGATTTTAAGGTGTAATGTTCCATAGAATTCAGCAACAATTGAAAGAGCACAGAGCTGTTAATGTGTGCTGTCACTTAGACTACGATATGGAGTTTTTAGAGCAAAAAATATGATTCGTAATATGCTTGGAGTGATACAGAGCCATGTGAACCGTTTTTCAAGCATCTTGAAATACTGGAGTATATACTTGGGATCTGTGCTTATGTATACAAAAAAAAAATGGAAGTGACTACTCGACAAAGAGTTCAGTTCATGTTTCACTAACCAAAGACCAAATTGCATATGAAAAATGAATATTATAGGACCACGTGTTTATAAAGATCAACCATCTACAATAAAGAAATGTAACTCTTCGAACAACTTCAAGGAACAGCTTAGACTATTTTTGTTTTATAGTTGTTTTTGATAATATCGATGAATTTCCCACACCGAATAAATTAGAGTTATTCAAATCTTTTTGTTTTCTTTGGTTCTACTGCTGCAGATTAAGTATTCACATTGCAGGCTCTCCTGACTTTTCCTTGCACAGTCCATTGTAGAATTGTCCAAATAAGAAAGAAGATCTATGTATGTGCATGTCACCAAACCAAAAAATTAACAAACATCCTCAAACCCTTGAACATCAACATCACTTACAAGCCGAACACGAAAATAACACAAAAAATAAACAGCTATGAAAAAGAAGATGACACATAAACCTCTACGGAGTGTACAGCTTACAATGCTCGGACTGCAACAAATTCTATATCGGCCAAACCAAGAAAAAATTGATCCACAGGTACGATGAGCACAAAAAAGTATACATAAACCCAATAACATATAAATCGAACCTCGTAACACACGCCATACAAAACAAACATAACTTTCCCTCACCAGAAAACATCAAACTCATGAATAAAGTCAATAAAGGAAACCGTGTGGACATCTGGGAAAACCTAAACATCCACAAATTCAAAAGTCATAATTCACTTATCGAGGAACAAATACAAATCAATACACAGCAAGACCTAACATTCAGTGTACTACACAATACAATACACATTCCTAGAAACAATGAACCTAGAGAAACACCAAGACAAAGGATATTACCTGATGTAACGCAAGTACAGGCAAATTTAAAGAGACATCCAGATGGAAGGAGAGGACAAGTACCTGCACTAAGGCGTTATAACCATATAAAAGAACAAACAAGAAGGTAAAACGTTCAGTTTGGGTTGAGTCATTAAGAAGCACACTCTCTTATCGAAAGCGCTCGCATATAATGATTAGAAGTTACTAAAGCTTCAAATCCTTTTTGTGAAGAAGTATTAATATTAAAATACTGAAAAAAAAAAGAAAAACTAATCTGATTTGTTAATTTCTTCCATATTTTCGTAAAACATTGTAGCCTCATGAATCTATAGCGATTTCCTCTATTATTTTTCTTGAAACCAATAGCCTCAATGCATGTACTACTTTTTACGAGTCGTCTTCTTTTGAATGTCCATTTTACTATTAGATACCAGGGTGGTCCAATAAGTATTCACCCTGACCTAGAGATGGCGGTAGTTGTTTGGAAAACATCACGGTATTAGAAGGTACACAATGTATACAGCATATGTTCCAAGTTTGAAGACGCAGCGTTGTATAGTATTTGCTTGGCAGCCAGCTAATTGCGAGTTTTTAATAAGGTAATTTATTATGTGTATCGATTCCAATGGCGTTGCAGATGGTAACTTGGTTTATATCTATGAGAAACATTGTGGCATACCACTGTTTTTATAGGTTTGAATGAAATTAAAGATACAACTATCTGATCCCCCAAGTTTTTTTAATCGATCTCAATTCCTGAAAGTAAAAATCAAAAGTAATTCTCCACATCACTCATATTCAACAGTATATTTGCACAAATCATTCAAACGTGGCGATCTCAGAGAATTAGTAAACCCTCGCCAATCAAAACGTTAAACTAATAAAATGTATTGATGACGATATAATTCTCATCGGTACCCTCATGCGTGCCAAAGCTCTTGAGATATTTTACGACTTATGCTGGTAGGAGCGTTTCGCATTCAGTGACAGATCTTTGATTATCCACGTCGACCTGTGGCTTGTTTGTTCTTTTGTTTTTGTGCAAGGCAAACAGCCGCCTGAGCTACTTCATAATATCTTGTTAGCCGGAGCTCACGATTGCAGTAAATTATTTATCGTGGTTTTAGTTTGAGCAGTGTTGCCAACGGAGAAATCACTGACTAGCCGTCATTTTCACCAAGACTTTCCACGTTGTCGGTTGTGGTTATATATTCATTCACATTTTCATGATTGCTAGATTTCTTCAATTCTTGAAAGATTCTTCACATTCACCAATGGTTTCAATTGAAGTATAGATATTTCAACATTTATATTGTTTATCCTCATACTATCTAGAAAACATACCAGGTATTCATTAAACGGGATTCAGTTCCTATTCGAATATATTCCTTCAGGTAAGCACATTATTCAATACTGTTGGCTAGAGTCGCATGGAACAACAGTCTACCAGAACTCCTGATCTGATACCATTCGATTTTTCATAGGGCCACTGAAAAAGTCAATAGAGAATGTTGTTTTCTGATGAAACGACATTGATGGTGATGTCAACAGTCATCGTTATGTCAACAGTCATACTTTTGATGGATGACAAGAATATTTTTCCCAAATATTTTCAATTTTGA
>WOGL01000680.1:0-13645 GCA_015342145.1 Leptinotarsa rubiginosa
CCGATTAGGTAGGGTTCACCTTTTGTTCCAAAGATTTCACGAGAGGTCCAGAGTGGATCACTTTCAAAAATGTTTCTGACGTTTTGGTGGATGAAACTTTTTTCAAATCTACCCGTCGAACTCTTGTGGCTTGAACACCGAGACCTTCTGTTTTGGATTTACAACCACTGGGATGCCTAAGGGAAAAGGTTGAAGCCGCTTGCACATCAACTTTTAGGATGAGTGTAGTAAGCGTCGGGGTATAATAACTATCAAAAATAATGAAAATTGCTGCCTTCCTCGAGCGCTTGTTGTAGCTTAGGCATACGCCAATGAAACCTCAGATGTAACGGAAATTGCAAAGTCAAAGGGCTCTGCAATTGATGACCGATACTGAATTGTGAAGATGGTTGCGGAATAAATGTTTATCAGTACGGAACCAAGAGTCGTGATTTGTTTTTTCAAAGGTGCTGGTTGGATCCTCGTTGAACTTGTTGTTTCATGAAGGTCATCATGTCATCATAACCCTAACCGCAGCCTTCCACTGCGAGTATTAATAATGAAGAATGTCATGTTCCCTTCGATCACAAAGAAAAAAACATCGGTGTGGTATTTGTTTTTCGTGTCGGGCTTCACCAGCTTGTCCTAATAATCAACTAAAAATTTCCTACGAGTCATGCAATAGATCTTTTCGAGGTCAAGTGTGTTTCGAAAATCATATTCAGGATAAAATTTGTGAATTTTTTTTTTATTTGCTGGGAATGTTTCAAAATTGTTCCAACTAATCTTCTGGAAAATTTACAACAAACTATGTCCCGCTGATCACCTTTGTTACATTCAACCGGACCTCAGACTGATAATCTCGTTTTTCGTCTTTTATGATCTGGAGACTTGACAAGCGAGCATGCAGGCTCATGGATCGATAGTTCACGAGCCATATTTGTGTGTCTTTCGCTAATGATGTGACGCTTGCATCGAAACCGACAAATTTGCATAAACTGTGGTCTACGTCTTCAAATTCTCAAGTGCAACGGTCCCAACTCTCTGTTTGTCCATGTGTTAACCATGAAGTGAAAATTCAAAACAATCATAGTCATCGCTCACGATGAAGGAGGCTTTGACCGTCAATTTATTCTGAATTATATTTTAATACAAACCAACCTAACCCCTGATCTGATCAATGACCGTCGGAAATGTAAAATTTTTGGATTCTCTCAATCATTTCCCAATGGCTTTGGCAAAACTTCCCAACCTTTTTGATTTTCTGAATTGAAAAAAAACTACTTTCCACATCTTTCCAACCACATCTTTTCAATAAGGACCCCATTCCCTCTCTTGAATTTTTTTCTCCTGATAATCTTGTTTCAGAGACCCTTATGAAATGGCATTCGGATGAGTCGCTGAAAATTATGTTTTTGATTTTTCTCGAAAAATCATTGTATTTCGGATGCTGATATCCTGGTCAGAGCCTGTTTGAAATTTCATCATCATGTTGATTTAAAGAATGTATGTCCATTCACGGAAGCCGTAACGATTGCCTTAGATTGCAATAAATATTTCGCAGGAATTTTCTCGAACCAAATACCATTGGCATTATTCCTGAAGATGGATATAGACGTCGTAATAATCAGTCTGTGGTAGCCACCCAATGGTTGCTTTGGGAGGGAAAACAGCAAAATATAAAAATTCAACAAGCATGTCGTTCTTCTGAGACGCTCGTTGGCAATTTCAAAGTTGATGGTTGGTGTTCTATAACCAATCAGTTTTTCGAATTTCAGGATTGTTTTCATCACGGATGTCCAAGGTGTTTCGACCATCAGAGAGATACTCCTCTCCAAAATTGTCCTTCCGAAACAATGGCTCATCGCTATGATATGACCATAGCAAAAATAAAGTAGATCAAAGCTTTGGGTTATGAGGTCATCAAAAAGTGGAAATGTGATTTTCGCCGGAACTTTCTGAGAAAATTTAAAAATTCACCGGAAATCACCCTCCCTTGAAAAATTTTATACTTGATTCACGAGATGCTTTCTATGGTGGTCGTAGGAAAAATATTGTCGAACATTACATGACCAAAAAGGGTGAAAAAATCAATTACGTAGATGTTTGCATCCTTGGGTGTGTAAATATGGCAAATTTCCTATCAGTCACCCCAAAGAAATTGTTGGTGAAGAAGAATGCGATGTTTCTCTATCCTCTTTCTCAGGGCTCATGAAGTGTACGATACTTCCTCCTCAAAGTCTCTTTCACCCTTTCCTACCACAGAAAATGAACAACAAACTAATGTTTGTTCCATGTCGAACATGTGGTAAAAAGTACCAACATGCTGATAAAACAAACGTTAAATTGTTCAATTTTTTCACATGGTCTAATGAAAATTATTCAATTCACGAATCTTTATGAGGTTAAGGTAGATCCCTGAAATGGGTCTACTTTAATAAGCCACCCATCATAACCTTAGATTTTATATACCTTTTATCCTTTCTATGCCCCTATAATCAACAAAATTCAAATTGACAAACTCATTATACGATTTGATGAATCATCTCTATTGAATCAGATATTACCGTTCGTGTAGTCTATTCAATGGAAAGAGTCATACTATTTGAGTAAAAAGATGTCACCATTCTATGATGAGTTGTTTGTTTGAATTTTGTTAATATTTCCTTGTGGTGTACAAAATGTTGTGGCCTCCACTTTGGCGTACGCTGGTAACAATTTGAATTGGCAAACAAAACACATTTCCTTTTTATTTCTAAAATATCCTATGTATGTGAATTGTTTTAACCAACCTTGTATCTTTCGACACCATGTTTATGCATAACATTTTCGTAATACCATATTTTCGACAACTTTTCTTGTTTAAGATAAGTTTTCAAATTTTTCGTTATTTTATATGTTATATTATATGTTTTATCCACTATCTCGTATTGTCACGAACGACCGCTGCGAACGAACAAACAAACGGTTTTTTGTTCCCGTTACCGTACAATTTTGTCTTGAACGTTGTATTTGAATTCGAGCTGTATACGTTCCCCATGAAAAAACGAACGAACGAACGAACAGATGGGCTACAAACCGGCAAACGAGATGACGGGCGAACTAACGGAAATTCTTTGTTTGTTCGTTCGTGCAAACAAAGAAACTAATTTAGTCACTCTGTATATATAGAAATGAGCAATGACTTGAAAAATAACTATTGTTTCAAAAGGTTATTATTTTTTCGTACTTCACCACTTGTGGAAATGTGACAAAAAAAGAAATGTTAGAGTATGTGACACGATATGACGAACGAATGAACACTGCGCAAACGAACGAGCTTTCCATTCTTAAGGAAATTTTGATTCTGGACCCCTTTTTTCACATGTAAATTATATCACAATGAATTCCTCACTCTATATCTTTTTTTCTCTCAATTACACTTCACATGTCTTATGAAATTTCATTTTTCCCTAGGTCTAAAGAAATTTCGATTCTAGTTTCTATCATAAACGGTTTACTGCCTTTCTATTAGATGTATCAGTATTTTAATACTTACTTTGAAACACTGAGTCATATATATGTTTATATTTTTTTTGGAAATATGTAGCAATACTAACGTTTTTTCGAAACGATTGAAGGTGTCCAAAATGAGCATTTCAACGCATCGAAATTTTCCGAAATATTCCATTCGATTACAGCCACGAAAATGAACGTCTTATTGCGCTATATTTTTGATATTTTTTTGAAGAAATTCTCATGTCAATTCTGCATTATTTTCCGTTACGCAAATCATAAGGGTTTTTGCAAAAAATGGGGTTCAAAAAATGTATTTTTTTATGCGATTCAAGTAACCAAAATGACCGTTTTGACGCATTATATTTCAAGGAAATTTTCATGCGTGTTTTCGTGATAGAAATTGATGATTTATCGCATTATATTTTCGTGAAATTTTTGATACGCGCATCAAGAGATCATGAATTACAAATGATAGTTGGTCATCTGCTGATGATGCTAACTTGGTTATAGATCATAAATGACAAATGATATTACGCTTCAAATACTGTATACGTTCCTCATTAGAGAAGGGGAACAGCGTTGAAATGCCAGATCCTCGTTTTCATATTTTTTTCTCAAACGACAGCTCATATCTTATCTGTTATGTTTACCTACATCTGGTTAACTCCTCCTGATAATGACTTGTTTAACGAAGATGCGGGTCGGTGTCCTTTCGATATGTTGGATCGCACGTTAAAACGTTACACCCTCCTAGTCGTGCCGTATTCCTTACCCTTCATGTTGCGTGCCCCATCTTTGTATTTTTCTCTGTCATTTCCTGATTATGTCAACTTTTCTAGCAAAATCACCCACGAATGACAAATGATAGTACACACTTCAAAATGAGCCACACATTGTATACGTTCCTCATTAAAGAATGGCGAACGTTGAAACGTTAGACTCCCGTTGAACTATCATGTTTATTTTTCAAATGATGTAGTTTACCACACTTTGTACACATTGACGCATTGTTTTTTTTTCTTAAATTATGTATTTTGAAACACCCTGTACACATTAAGGAATCGCGCGTTGAAACTTTGGGGCCCGGTTAAACTGTCAAAATTTCTCCCAAATAATGCATGTTGTCGCTCCTTGTAGACCTTATACTCTCAAATGATGTATTTTGAGACACCCTGTACACATTAAGGAATCGCACGTTGAAACTTTAGGGCCCCGTTAAACTGTCAAAATTTCTCCCAAATAATACATGTTGTCGCTCCTTGTAGACCTTGTACTCTAAAATGATGTATTTTGAGACACCCTGTACACATTGAGGAATTGCACTTCAAAACGTTAGGGCTCTGATATGAAAACGAAAAATGGTCGAAACGCATGTAAAACAACATATTTTCGAACTTTAACTCCACAACACTTTTGAATATAAATGTTTCCCAGTGGCATCCCACGTTGAAATGCTACACTCTCGTTAAACTAACATGTTTATACGTGTCTCATTGGTATCGCAAGTTGAAACGCTACACTCTCGTTAAACTGCCATGTTTTATTCTTAGATGACGTATTTTGAAATACCCTGTACACATTGAGGAATCTCATGTTAAAACGTTAGGGGATCCCGACACGAAAACAAAAAATTGTCGAAACGCATGTGAACAATATATTTTCTATAGTTAACTCCACACACTCTTGAATATAAATACGTTTCTTATTGGGATCGCATGTTGAAATGCTACACTGCCGTTACTAACATGTCTACACGTTTCTTATTGGAATCGCACGTTGAAACGCTACACTCTTGTTAGACTGTCATGTTTTATTTCAAATACCGTATTTTGAAACACCCTGTACACATTGTGGGATCTCATGTTTAAACGTTAGGAGATGCCGGTACGAAAACAAAAAATGCTCGAAACTCATGTAAACAATATATTTTCGATCATTAACTCCACAACACCTTTGAATTTAAATACGTTTCTCATTGGTATCGCACGTTGAAATGCTACAAATGAATAACGATAACCCTTCAGCTGACTCTTCAGTTTCTTTGCCTAGTTCTTCTAGTAATTCAAATATAATAATGGCTAATCAATTCAACTCAGAATACCTTAGGTGTGTGCCAGAATTCGACGGCAATCCTAATGATTTAAATAGATATTTAGCAGTTTGTGATTCAATAATTAATACTTTTTATAATGTGGCTGAGCCGACAAGCTTTCAAAATGTTTATTTACTGAACTGTCTCATTTCAAAATTATCAGGCAATGCTAAAATAGTAGCTAATATACAGAATGTTTCAAATTGGAAAGAACTCAAAGATACATTAACCAGAAACTTTGCCGATCAAAGGGATGAAACTTGCCTAAACAGAGACATGGTTATGCTTAGGCAATCCCCTAATGAAAAGCCTCAACAGTTCTATGACAGGTGTTTGAATATATTGAACCTATTGTGCAATTATATCGACGTTCACGAAATCACAGCAGAATCTAAAAGGTGTAAAAGAGATTTATATAGCAATTTGGCATTGAAAACCTTTCTTTCTGGGCTCAAGGAACCCTTGGGTACTACAATACGTTGTATGCAACCCAAATCTCTCAGTGAAGCATTGCAGTTTGTTTTACAGGAAGACAATGTACATTACTTTCAAAATTTCTCAAATAAGAATACATTTAGGCCAAACTTTCAACCTTCTAGAACACCAATTCAGATCAGACAGCCAAATTCTTCTCCTATCAATAATTATAGTACACCAAATAACTTTTTCAGACAGCAAAATCAATTTCCTTCACAACCGATACCAATTCAGCCACGAGCACCAAGCCAACCCCAAAAATTCTTTACCAACGCGCAAGTTTTTAGACAACCATTTCAAAACAGAAATGTTTTCAGGCCCAATCAAAATCAAAATCAGAACTTCACAAAACCTACACCCATGAGTGTATCCACCAGAAATACATACCAAACAAACAAACCAGTACCAATGAGTGTTTCGACAAGAAACGCCCCTAATTATCGAGCAGGTCCCTCAAACTCATTTCAAAATCAACCCCAAAGAAATTTCATATCAGAGGAATTATTCAATACGGTAGTTAGTGACACTCAAAATGAACCAAATTATAGCGAACAAGAATATTACGCTGAAGAAGATTATAACGAACATTTTGACGAATTTCTATATTGCGAAAATGAAAATCAGGAAAGTAACTTTGACAATTCCGAGGTAAATTTTCAGGAAATGTCAAACACAAACAATCAAACCTAGTTCCGCAAATCATTTCTTTCAATAATTCTAGTTCTAGTGAATTATCATATATAACATTTCCGGAATATGACGCAAAATTTCTCATTGATTCAGGCTCCACGAAATCTTTTATAGATCCAGAAATTGCTCAAAAACTGTTTCCAAATCTAATTAAATACGACCCGTTCATTGTTTCCACAGTTTTCCAAAAATCAGCTCATAAATATAGTGTATCTATGCCCGCTTCAAAATTATTCAATTTGCCACAACAAAAACATTTAAAATTTTTCCTTTTCAAATTTCATGACATTTTCAAAGGATTAATTGGTCTTGACAATTTAAAACTTTTACACGCTAACCTAGATTTTGGTAATGGCTATCTTATCACTCCATATGTGAAAATAAAACTGAAGTTTCAAAAAACAAAAAGCGATCTCAATTTAATTACGATTGCTCCAAGATCTGAGCAAGTGATACAGGTCAAAACATCAATTCAGGATGGTGAAATAATAATACCTCACCAACGTTTCCATAATTGTGAATTGCCAGAGTGTCTTACCATTGCAAATAAAGGTAGAGCTCTCACTACAATTTTGAACAACACCACCAAACCAGTAACCCTGAATTTTTCAGAACCAATCGCTGTTGAAAAATTTGATAAGAACGAAATTCAAAAAATCGATTTTCATAATTTTGATGATTCTCCTAAACAAAATCTAGATTTTTCAAAAATTCGATGTGACCATTTGAATGACGAGGAAAGATCTAAGATACTTTCGCTGTGCAAAGAATTCTCTGACATATTTTATTATGAAAACACCCCGCTGACTTTTACGAGTCGTGTAAAGCACCAAATCAGAACATCTGACGAAATACCGGTGTATACAAAATCATACCGGTACCCATTTATACACAAACAAGAAGTCGAAAATCAGATCAAAAAAATGCTCGACCAGAAAATTATTAGGCCAAGCAATTCTCCTTGGTCATCGCCAATTTGGGTGGTACCCAAAAAGGTTGATGCTTCTGGGAAGCAAAAATGGAGGGTTGTTGTTGACTATCGCAAGCTCAATGAGAAAACGATAGATGACAAATACCCTTTACCTAACATTACAGATCTTCTAGACAAACTGGGAAAATGCCAGTATTTCACAACACTCGACCTGGCCAGTGGCTTCCATCAAATTGAAATGGAAGAGGACGATATTGAAAAAACAGCTTTCAATACGGAACACGGCCATTATGAGTACCTGAGGATGCCATTTGGTTTGAAAAACGCGCCAGCTACCTTTCAGCGCGTAATGGATAACATCCTTCGTGGTATCCAGAACGAAAAGTGCTTGGTATACCTCGACGATATTATTATCTTTTCGACTTCCCTCCAAGAACATCTTGAGAGCCTTAAATCTGTCTTCAACAGGCTAAGAAGCTCAAACTTCAAAATTCAGCTGGATAAATCGGAATTCCTACGAAAGGAAGTAGCCTATCTAGGACACGTCGTGACTCCCGAAGGTGTCAAGCCAAATCCAGATAAAATCACAGCCATCAAAAATTTTCCTGTCCCAAAAACCACCAAACAGATCAAAGGATTCTTGGGTCTGTTAGGTTACTATCGACGCTTTATTAACAATTTCGCTAGACTGACGAAACCATTAACCAAATGCCTGAAGAAAGGCGCGAAAATTGAACATAATGCAGAGTTTTTGGAATGTTTCAATACCTGCAAAAACCTGTTAATGAACGATCCGATTTTGCAGTACCCCGACTTTTCCAAACCTTTTAATCTCACCACGGACGCAAGTAAATTCGCCCTAGGAGCCGTCCTTTCTCAAGGCCCTATAGGCCAAGACCTTCCAGTTGCATACGCATCGAGGACCCTGAACGACTCTGAGCAAAATTACTCAGTCATTGAGAAAGAGCTTCTCGCGATTGTATGGGCTACCAAATACTTCCGCCCATATCTCTTTGGACGGAAATTCAATATCGTCACTGACCATAAACCCCTTCAGTGGTTATTCTCTCTGAAGGACCCCAACTCAAAATTGCTGAGATGGCGCATCAAACTAGAGGAATACGATTATACCATAATCTACAAAAAAGGCAAGTTGAACACCAACGCCGATGCTTTATCACGTATCGAAATCCACACTAAGGACACCAAAACCTTTTGGGAGGAATTGGATGACATACTAGACGAATCACAACGTCTAACAAACCAAAATGTCACTTTCAGTGGTCAAGGAAACCCAGTAAGTCGTTGCCTTGAAACCCCGGATTATCAACCCTCTTCCGATATTTTGATTATTGGAGAACCCAATCTGGACACTGAATATTCTCCCATCATGATTCCCCCTAACGAAATGCATGTAAATAATACAGACAACGAGTTACCTCCGAAAAGTCATACAGAAAATGACAATCTTTCTTTACAAGTTCAACCAGATACTGAACCTACAGGAGATGAACCCCTACCAGAACCCGAAATACACGAAGACAATGAATTACCTTCCACAGGTAATGAAAGAAATGACATTTCTTCACCATTGCAATCTAATATGGAACAAATTGCAGATGAACCCCTACCAGCACGCGAAAACCTTGAAGATGACACCATTCACTCAAATGCTGAACAGAACCCTGTTGTAACAATTCCAATAGCACAGTGTGCCGTGAACCTAGGGCTCAATCAGTTGATTATAAGCTCAGTTCACCATTCTCCGGCCAAACCTAAAACTACCATTCTGTTCGAGAAAAAGATGAGAATTCATGTACAAATATCGCAAAATAATACAGAAAACGATATTTTGAATTTTATCAAAGAATATGTCGCCCCAGGAGTGCAGTACCATGTCTATTTTGAAAACCCCGAACTTTATGAACCGTTTTCGGCAACAATTCAAAAATATTTCAAGTGGCCCTCTATAAAATTCAAAAGGTGTACCAAAAAACTTCTGGACGTTACAAAAAAAGAAGACGTTCAAGAAATTATCAAAAACCACCATGAAGGTAAGTCAAACCACCGCGGTGTTGACGAAACTTTCGCAAGAATTAAAGAAAAACATTACTGGCCGAACATAAAAGAAACCATTCAAACATATATTAATCAATGCCTTATTTGCCAACAAAGCAAATATGAGCGAAACCCCATCAAAATGAAGCTCAACATCACCCCTACAGCAACCAAACCTTTCGAAATCGTACATATGGATACATTCACTATCGAAAGTACAAAATTTCTCACAATCATAGACAGTTTCTCAAAGTACGCACAGGCATACCTAGTCAACTCCTTGACAGGTACGGAAATAGCCGACAATCTCATTCAATTTTTTTCTCATCATGGTATCCCCAAACGAATTATCGTTGACAACGGTACCGAATTCAATAACTTCCTTATTTCGGAACTCCTGGCTTTACACAAAGTCGAAGTTCATTTCATATCACCACACCATCCGCAATCCAATGGAATGATAGAACGGTTCCATTCTACCATTCTAGAACACATTCGTCTACTCAACACTAGAGGATTTTTGAAAACCCCTCCAAAAATGAAAATGTTGTACGCAATTTTGGCATACAACCACTCTATACATTCGGTTACAAAACTCAAGCCAATTGACATCATAAGTGGTCACATTTCAACCAATGATCCTTTCAATATTGATATCGATCGAAAATTACTAAATGATTACACCAATGATCACAAGGAACGATCAAAACTCCTCTATTCCAAAATAAACTCAGATCTAATAAAGCGAAAAGAAGAAATAGTAGAACGAGAAAATAAAAAACGCGATGATCCCATTGTATTCAAAACCAAACAAAAAGTGTACGTGAAAAAACATATTAGACAAAAGGATGCAAATAAATTTCAAAAACCAACTCAAATCAAAACTGTCGACCATACAATGAAAACAATTTCTACAGAAAACCAACAAAAAATTCACATGGACAATTTAAAACGTCCCCTCAAAAAATACCCATCTCCCATTAAAAATTGATTAATTTTTCAGATTATCTGGAACACTCGGACTCCAGGAAAATATATCTAAACAAAACCTAAAGAACAATCCAGGACTTATTCCTCTCAAACTTGGAACAGCCAAAGTTGAAACGCACTCATATTCACTTATTCATTATTATGATTTAAATCCAATAATCATGGAGGTAAATAAACTGAAATTTCATTCAAAAAATGTAAGGACACTTGTAGGCGGTCACAAAGACTATTCATGGGACACATCTAACTATATAAAAATATTAGAATTTTCGGAAAAAGAGGTGACTGATAGGCTTAACAATATTTTACCACATCCACTCAGAACAAAGCGCGGTCTTATAAACGGCATTGGATCCATTTTCAAGTCAATCACAGGAAATTTAGATTCCAACGATGGTGAAAAATATGACCGTCTGATCAAAGAATTACAAGATAATCAAAATAATCTAGTAACGAACATCAAGAAGCAAAACTCACTCTCAATCTCATTAATTGATCAGTTCAACAGTACAGTTCAGCAAGTGAAACATAACGAAAGGCTTTTAGAATCAAAATTAAATCAAATAGCAAAAATTGTTGAAAATCAAACGTATAAAGAAAACTCTATGTTTATCAAAGACATCTTGAATCAGATAATCAATACATTTGAAATCATAAATTCAATTTTGCAAGATGTTGAAAACTCAATACAATTTTCCAGACTGAACATTCTTCATCCTAGTATAATAAAAACAAAAGATTTGTTCAAAGAACTGCAAAAATTGAATAAAATTGTTGAGAAAGACCAACTGCCATTGGAAATAAGTTTCGAGAATACTTTGCTTTATGAAAAAATCATTAGCCTTAAAAGCTATATATCAAATTCCAGAATAACCTATATCTTGAATATTCCAATTACCCATCCATCAAATTTCGATTACTATCACCTATTTTCTATTCCGATATTAACTAAGGGTCAGTTTAAGGCTGTTATACCTCAAAACAAATATTTGTCAAAAAACGAAAAATTGTATGCATTCTTGAGCGATCCTTGTTTGGAGATCTCCGATCGAACCTATATCTGCCCGTCCACTAACATCAGAGAGCTGACAGAAGACAATCCATGCGAAATCCAGCTACTCAATGTCCAGAACACCTCCACTTGTAAGGAGACAGTCATACATTTATCGAGACCAGCCATCAGACAACTAGACAACTCAAACAAATGGGTTGTCCTCCTACCGGCTCAACAAACTACCAAACTCAAGTGCCAGAACCAGAACGAAATCGAGAACCTACTACCTGGAAGTTATCTTTTCGACATTCCAATTGGATGCCAGTTATCCTGTGGCAACCAAATCATAATCTTATCTTCATGGGGCGAATACTTTTATAATTCAGTCTTGATTTTGCTCTCACATTGTCAACACCCATATTTGTTAATAGAATCTAATTAAAAAAAAAGACTTTGACATCCGAAAGTTATATTTCATGTTTCTGCGAAGCTCATTTTCGAATCATATCCATCACAAATATCCATAGGAGTCCCCGGTACATACCCACGTGCCGTTTTCCCTGTAGTAATCGAACAGCTATTCAGTTCAAGGTCCGACATATCTTCCCCAACTAATCTCACTTCCCTCGTATACCTAAAATGCGCAACGATACAAAACCCTGATTACGAGTTGGCTAGTACAATTTGCAATTTGATTATTACAGACCTTCACTTGTCGCCTTTGCTAAAAATACTTTATCACAATAACAACAACAACTAGCCATGTGTGTAGTTTTCCCATTGAAATAACATTTCGGTCTTATCGGCTTTTTCCACTCGCTTTCCGCGAATGACACTCTTCATCCAGAGCTGGATCAATAGTTAGTAGGCCATGGGGGCGGTAAAATCATTTCTAGGCATTCCTCTGGACATTATTCCCATTTGTTTTTAGCAGGAAATGTGGGAGATGATTGAGATATTGTGATCGTGCTTGTCGGACAGTGAAAAATGTGAATGAATTCGGGAGGATTCATCAAATTGGTGAGTTTATTTTTTGGTTGGTTCCCAGTAATCTAAAGAACGTTTCGGCGTATATGTATTCGAATATTCACTTTCGGTTGTAGTTATTGAAATTCAGTTCGTTACTGCTGTTTGGCATAATAACCTTCATAAAATATTAAATACAACCAAACAGGAGTGAACTAAATTGATAAGGTTTTTTTTAGAGTTGAGTTTGGGTCATGGCTGTTTTAAAATTATTTCCATTTATATTCCACCTGACGATATACTCTAAAAATCGTGCACACCAGGAAATCTAAGCTTTCATTTATATTTTCTGTGTATGGATTCAATAACTCAACGTATTTCTGTGAATTTGAAGTTTTTTTTAACAGACTCGAGACAAATGTTCGAATTTTATTTTCAGTAATATGTTGTACACATTCTTAAATGAATATTACTGGAGTTTTTTCCCAACACTAAACCGGTATTTTAACACCTCGACACGTGTTTCGATCACCAAATGATCATCTTCAAGAGGAAGATCAAACTAAACATACTTACAGAGTTATTCTTACTTCTACCATAGATACCCCTTCTAGGTACCTGCGTCTAAATTAATTTCACAATATTGCATCATCTACTAGTCTTAAATTAATTTTACAATGGTCCTTATGTAATAGTCAGGTGAATCTAGTAATAAAATATAAAATATTATTTTAACAAGCTATATAGTACTATTAGGTATTGGTCCACCATTATTATTCATAATATTGTTATGTTTATTTATTTCTACACTCTCATAGGCATCTAGATGCCTATTGTTGCTAACTTGTCTAATTAATCTTAATGAACTGAAGTCTATGGAATGGTTTTGTTGCAAAATATGATGGGCGACTGCTGATTTTTCTGGTCTTCCATATTTTAGGTGTCTAAGTGTTCCTTATATCTTATTTTG
>WOGL01000681.1:0-13636 GCA_015342145.1 Leptinotarsa rubiginosa
CACTTTGTGAGATTTTCACTGAACAGTTTTACAAAAACGCAACACGTGTTTCGCCATACAATGGCTTCTTCAGGCGTGTCTTTATGTGTCAGTGAAGACACGCCTGCAGAAGCCATTGTATGGCGAAAACTGTTTAGTGAAAATCTCACAATAATGTGTTTCTTGAACACTTTATTGATTTTTTTCTTTTCATGGATTTTGAATCTGTTAACACTTTTTAGACAATGGAAGTGTGAACCTCGTAACGTTCATCAAGAAATATTGTTGATCACGTACAAACAAATATGGTATTTGTATTTTCAACATATATTTTTTCCACTGATGTACTTGATACAATTTTATGAAGCTAAGTGTGAGTGCAAACCATTGTGTCTATTTTGGGTAAATCAGCATGTTGTGAGCTTTCTGGTGAAATTGGAGATTTTGTATAAAGCACCTGTAGTACCACCTGCATATGGGTGATTGTCAAAAAAGTTGAAATAATCTTGATGAAAAATTACAAACATTGGGCAATTTTCTGAGGAACGCTAAAAAAATCAATAGTCAAAGAATGTATTGCGTTTCACTTAGAGTAAGGTATTTTCAACAAATACAGCTGTCACGACAGTGACCCAATTTTTTATAAAAGTGATAGAATATAAAAAAAATAACATCACAATACACAAACAATATGAATACTTCCGAGTTGAAGTTATTCACATAACTAAAAGTAATAAATATACCTGCTTGACAAATGGAGAGACCTAGATAATACATTTAATGAAGAAAAGTACTATTTGTCCATATATTGAAAAAAACGTTTATCTTTGATATTCAACGATTAAGTTCTCTTTGGATCCTATCTATGGGATCGACACATTATCTTTGATATTCAAGGATTAAGTTCTCCCCCGATCCTATCCATGGGATTGATCAAATATCGAAGATAAACTATTTATTATCTTGGGTATTCGAAGATTGAGTTCTCTGTCGATCATATCCATGGGATCGATCAAATATCGAAGATAAACGTTCATCTTTGATATTATCGATTGAGTCATCTGTCGATCCCATCTATGGGGTCGACATATCGAATCGATTATTAAATATGAACGTCTATCTTTAATATTATGGATTGAGTTATTTCTCGATCCCATATATGGGAATGTTTATCTTTGGTATTATGGATTGGGTTCTCTGTCGATCCTTTCTATGGGATTGACATATCTATCGAATATCAAAGGGTTTGATATTCAAATATTGAGTTCTTTGTCGATCCCGTCCATGGGATTGATCAAATATCGAAGATAAACGTTTATCTTTGATATTCAACGATTGAGTTCTCTGTCGATCCCATCTGTGTGATCGACACATCGGATCGAATATTAAAGATGAACGTTTATCTTCGATATTCAACGATTGAGTTGTCTCCCGATCCTATCCATGGGATCGACATATCGATCCCATCTATGGGATTGAGTTCTCTGTCGATCCCATCAATGGGATCGGCATATCGATCGAATATCAAAGACTTCGATACTCAAAGATTGAGTTCTCTGTCGATCCCATCAATGGGATCGGCATATCGATCGAATATCAAAGACTTCGATACTCAAAGATTGATTTCTCTATCTATCCTATCCATGGGATCGATCAAATATCGAAGATAAACGTTCATCTTTGATATTATGGGTTGAGTTATCTGTCGATCCCATCTATGGGATTAACATATCGATCGAATATCAAAGAGTTTGATACTCAAAGATTGAGTTCTCTGTCGATCCCGTCCATGGGATCGTTCAAATATCGAAGGTAAACATTTATCTTTAATATTCAAGGATTGAGTTCTCTGTCGATCCCATCTATGGGTTTATCGAAGATAAACGTTCATCTTTGATATTAAAGATTGAGTTCTCTGTCGATCACAAAATTAAAAGGATAGGTTGTTGGAAGTTTCATTTTCATAAGTTTGGTCGACTTGTATCGGATCCCAACTGAAATGGTGAAGTTTGCAATAAACAATAGATTCATATCTGTAAAAGAGTCTGACCTATATCACGAAATGAGTCAACGTTTTAGCAGGGAACTTCCAATTTTTGAATAATGTGGACACTGGTTTCAATGATGAAATGAGTAAGCATCTTCAGGAATTTTTCTCTCCTTGATATTGTATTCACATTTGGCGAACTGAGTCTTTCAATGATGTAATTTTGGTGGTAATGAAAGCCAGGTTTAATACTTTTTGAATTTCCCAGCTTTATTAAAATTGTTTAGTTCTGGATTTTAACGTCTCTGTTTAAACTGACATGGTATGCATATTTTGTTGCTAAAACTTTGGTGAAAAAAATTCCGAAAGTAAAAGGCATGCAGTCCTGATTAATGGAGCAAAGGAGAACGATGAGTTGGTCAGGTTGGAGATGTTGCTCAAATTGCCCGTCTTCCGCTTCTTGATATTGAACAAGTCTATCAAAAAAATCCTGCTGAGTATTAAGATGAATGTTGGTCAAAACACCCCATGGAAAAATGTCAGATCAAAAGATCTTAGTTGCTATCGTTATTTAGATATTGTTTAACACATTATACAATATTGAATAGTAGGCTTGGACAATGGTGTATATGTTTTTCTTTTTGAACTAGTATTTCCTATCGAAGCAAGACTTTATGCACGCCACTGTGCTTGCGGTAGTGTTTGGCAAGTTTTGACATACTCATAATTTATTTAGCATGTTCAGCAGGTACAGTTTTTGATCCCAGCAAGTAAAGTTTGTCTACCAATACTTTTGTTGACAGAATCGAATTGCCGCAACCTGTTAAGCGTGTCACCACGAGAAGACTAGTTGCTCCCATTACCGGAATAGGCAGCGAAAAAGTTCAGCTAAACGAGAAGAGTTCAATTATAAAGAAGTCCCCCTTGACCCGAGCGCAGAATGGCGGTGCTTTGAAAGCGACGGCAGTCGAGGAGACGCAGATCAAAAGGAATAAGAGAACTCTCGCTTCTGAGAAGGATAAAACTAGTCCTAGGTCAGTGAAAGTATTGAGGAGGTCGCATATACTTTCTCTCAATTATAAAGATTGTGACAAGTCGGATCGAAAACTTCGGTTACCCTCTGTCATATTGAATAAAACTGTGTAAGGTGTTTTCCAAGTGTGACGCGATACAGGATTCAGAAGGTGCTCAAATTGCCAAAAATGTTTCCATTCATTTCAAACTTTCAGAAATGTAACACACTATGCGGTTTGTATAATGAAGTTGATGAGATCTAATTTCATTCTATGAATAGACTAACCTGTTGCTTGATGAAAATCGTAACACTATCCTTGATAGTAATAATAATTTTCACAAACATTTTTTATTTCTAGACGCTTTTCGCTAACACCGTAGAATTAAAATTTCAAAATTGCATAATTATTATCATGGTCCTTCTTAAGAAGTCTTGATCTTTGACTAAGTGAAATAATATAGAAGAATACAATTTATTCATCTAGAACTACATATTGCAATAAAAACATTGACATACATATATTTATCGGACTAGTCAGGAACAAGGCGTTGTTAAGCTAGAACTTAACACTATTTAATAAAATACACATTAGGAAAGAGAATAATTTTTCAATGATACATCATTTGAGGGGTCTCTAGTCCTTCTATTACCTCTGGCAATTGTTCAGTGTATAAAAACTCAAAATTGAGTGTGGGAAATTAAATAATCTAGCATAAATAAAAGTTGAAAAAGAAGGCATAATATTTCCAGTATACAGCATTCACTACATTCAAATGACTATAACTCGATCTTCATGAATTTCCATTACAATACCAGAAAATAATCCTATCACAATGTTTTATTCAACGATTTTTTGTTTTGTTTCTTATTTTTAAGGGTCCACCAAAAGTTTTCCTGGTTAATAGAATAAATCTGATTGAGGTTGGACTGTTGGACGACATGTTTCATTTGCCTTCCTCCTATTATAATGAAAGAAAATGCGTCTGTATCAAACTATCAACTGTCAGTGTTGAATGGAACTGGCCGATACTTGATAAAAATCCATATCAAAACTTACTAATACGGTTTACTGTGAGATTATCACTATGAAGGTTTAGAAAATCGTCACGTGCTCTACTATGCAATAGTTTCCCCAAGCAGAAATCAACTCTCGGAAATCAAACCTTGTGGCAGCTAAGAATTAACGGGGTCTTACAGTTTACCGTGTGATTCCTAGCACTGCAATTTTAGCACTTACTGGACCATTCCTGCTGGAGGAATTTATTTTACGAGTATAGAGAAACATCTGGTGGATTAATGGGTTGTTACTTTCCTCAGTTTCATTTTTTCACAGGGAGGGCGTTTCCATCGATTGTATTATTATTAATTAATTATGGTTGTTGTCGGGTTTTTCTGAATGTTTGCTGACGTTTGAAGAAAAATAGAGAAATTTCTTTCCCTTTTTGAGATTTCTGAGGACCACATAAATTTTTTGAAATAATAAAAAAAGTAGACACACCTTTTCTATTCTGTCAGTTTGCTTCTACCTTCTGTTGAATTCCGCTTTACGTATTGCGTTTTGATTAAAAAGTTTGTTGCATTAAGAAATTGATGACATTGCATCACTAGCATCGATTTAAGTTCTGAAAGTTTGAAGTTGAATAAACTATTTATTGGCGCATCCCGTCTTTCCTGTATCGGAGTATTTATATATTAATAGGTATCTACGTAGACTGTTGAGAAAAATATGAATTGGTTCGTGTTGATCTTTCTCTCGATATGAATATATATTGAAGTATTTTCAGTTGGAAGATTCTATATTTTCAGATTTCTGTGAATATATCCAGAGAGATAAGTACATAACTGTGTCGTTTCATACACAGGGTCGTCTGAAATCTGCAAAGTCATGAAAAAAGAGTTCTGTGTTTTGCAGTGTTGATTGTCTATTAACTATTCAACTAACAACACCCTATTCAAAAATTCTGGTTGAATCAAAGATAACAAACTTGATTATGGTAAAATGCAACACAAGAAAGATGTTTGAAATTCCTTCAAAGTTTTGATATCGAGGAATTAAAAACATCGAGAGGAGTGTTGTATTTTACTGTGAAACCATTGTTTGGTCTGAAAATTGTGATTTTATAATTTACATTGCGACAATTGTTTTGATTGAAAATTTGTAACCACAAGGGAAAACTAAAGAATGTGTACAGGGTGGTAAGTAAAAACAACTTGAAGGTTAGACTTCAACATTGTCATTTAAAACACTATAATGAGTGGGTGGTTTTTTAAATTGAGTGAAAGGGTGGAGTAATGAAAATAATCATGATTTTTATTTGGGAGAACCTCAGAATGGGTAACATCTAGGTTTCGTAATTTGAACATCAACTCCTTGAAAAAATAATTTTTTCCCATTTCCAAAACCTTGCTTGCTTTTTGAATTGTTGGAAAATATTTGTAATTGCATTACCAATAAAAAAGTTTCATTATGGAATTTCTATTTCATATTTGGATTGAAAAATGAAAGAAGGTTATTTTTAGGTAGCATTCGTCTCCTCATCCCAATTGAAACTCTCAGACTAGTGACCCACCCTGTATCACTGATATCCCATTTCAGAAAAATATCTGAAGGATTCTTGAAATATTATTGTGGAAACTGTGGTCAAGTTTTGTGTATTTGAGACGAATGAAGAAATTTGTATTTTTCATTCAACATTCATTTGTACTATTTGTTAAGGTTTAGGGAAAGAACGTATTACGCTTACTACATTGATTTTCTTAAATTATATTTTTTCTTCAGATATTTTTTGTAGTGTTAATACAAATTTTGGATCTGAATCATTGTGATCTTGAAATATAACCGAAATTGTAAATCACATTTTACCCAGAAAAATAATGGTTTTCCGCATTCTCCACATATCAAACTCTAAAATAACCGTTATCTCTTTCTATTTTCCAGTCACTTGGCATTTGAGATTTGTCTTAAATCCCAAAGCGTGTGTCACATGTAGCCCCCCCTTTAGAATTTTGAGGTGGAGAGATTTCAAAAAAATGTTTCATGGATTTTATTCCATTCAGCTTAAAAATTAATCATTAATATATAGGTACCAAATAAAATCTTGGTTTACCGCGGACACGTGTTTCTGGCTATTGTGTTGCCCTTCGCACTTGGCTGCACCGTGCTAATGAGGCTAATAGCCAGAAACACGTGTCCGCGGTTTTCACCTTCTTTTCTTCTGATTTCTATAGTGCTGTTCTGCGAATTTTCCTCCTTTTTGATTCAAATGATAACACCTTATTGATTACCACTTTTATGTAAAAAGTTGATGACTCTCCCCCCTCACCTCAAAGTTCTCATGTAAGGCCGATAAGACACACGCTGTATACTCACTGTCATCGTGATTTGTTTTGTGAATACAAGTTAATTGTTGACACTGACAAGATAAAAAGAAAAGTCGTCCACCAAAAGATAGTTATGAAAAATGATTGTTGATACTTCAAAAGGCGAGTTGAACAACAGTCATAAGTTGTGTTAATTTTATGAAACTTGTCTTTTAGAAGATTTTTGTCCAGTGGTTGGGTGAAAGCAATAAATACATATTTTTTAATGGAACATCCAAGTCACACTCATCTACAGACTATTTTTGTAGCTAGTTTCATTGAAAAATCATAGAAGGCTTTTTATGATTATGAACTGACGCAAATTGATTGGTTCATTATTCATAATGTGTTTGTATTCCGACACTTCTTTTGCTGCTTCTGTGAAGTTACAAATCTCTTATAACACGGAGCTTCATGTGAGCAGCTGGCTTTTATAATAAATTCGTTGCACTGATATTACCCAAACTCCTCAGATAATATCAAACATATTTTTGTGATTATTCATCATTGGATACATTTTTTTCATATACACTGCCCTAAAAATGACCCATGAATCATGTTTTGTATCAAAATTCTCCTAATCACTTTTTTTTTAAGTTCCTGTGGTGGAGATTTTAAAAAACTTTCACATTGCATTTCTACAGCATAGTGTATTTTACAAGTTTTATACTTGCAAGTTAGAGAGCTTGAAGAACATTTTATTATCTTATCTTGTTAGAAAAGTATGATGTTCAGTTTTTGTTTTGAACAAATATGGAATCTAGACATTGTCCAAAAGTCATCCTTCCCGATTTTTCTTTCATACACTTGAATGACAGACCAATAGAAGGTGTTTTATGGAACATTTCAAATGCTCTTTTTTGGTATTGTGTGAAAAAAGTTGTGTTTGGGTAATTTGGTTGCTTTACTTTTTATTTTGTCCTTAAAAAATTGTGCTCTTTCAGATATTTTAATTAAGTTTTGAGGAATAACTCTTGATTTCATTGGGGCATACTTGAGGATAATGTATTTATTTGTAACAATTACCTTTCAATCAGTCAGTTCCGTTTTACGTTTTTAGACATGTTACTTATCTTTCAGTTTTTTATTATCGTACTTATATAAAATTAAGAATATTGATATATTATTTTTATATGTTGATATTCTCTAATGAATGTATTTATTATATGCATAACCTTGTTACTGTGTATATAGTTCACTTGATAGTTTATTGCAAATGTTTAACAATATTTTTTTAAGGATTTAATGATAAAAACTAGTATATTTGACATCAGTTTTTTGGATTGAAAAAATGATTGGTTGTTGAGTTCTATTTGTGGTTGATAGTTGAAGTTTCATTTGGGATTGTTAATTTAAAGTTGATACTAATACCATCTAATATATCTGAAATAGAATCTACTCTGGCTAACAGTTGAGTTGAATTCTCATTCTTGTAGTTTAGTTAGATTGAATTTTAAATTTAATATTCATCATCATGTTTCAAATTGATGGTGAAAGTTTAGTTCTTTATGTAAGAAGGCCTGATAACTGATGTTGAATAATTGTATTTATTGTATATATTCCACTTATTGTTTTCCTAGTTGAACTAGATTTTTCAGTAGTCTGCAAAGTTGAAATTTCTAAAAAGTCTAACAACCGTACTATTTTTATAAATATATAAGCAGTCCTATTGTATTATCATTTGAAAGGGAATCAATTTACTGAAAAAAACATTGCATACTCAAAAAGATCCACTACTCATATATTCTATTCAGTTCTCTTGGAGTGTGAGCAGTATCAAATAGTGCTAATAGAACTTCACAAGATACTAGTTGGCTTAGTTAATTATTGTGATTATTATATAGTTTCCACAAAACAGACGACGTTAAATAATTTGATGAAATCATCAGGTATATCATTTTATCCAAGATTACTGTTAGAAATGCTTCGTCAACACCTAATTTGCAAAGTTGACATCTCCGCAATTCTGGCAATGTCGTTGTTGATGATTTTCTGAAATTGTGATTGTTGTCTGAGATATCAGCTCATTTATTCGTGTTACCACACCTAGAATTGTACTATTGGTAGTTATTATCTCATTTATGCAGTGTTGCTGCAAAAATTTCAAACGGTCATGCTGATGTTTTCTCATTTATGATCTCATAGAAAAAAATTGAGATTCCCAAAAATTATCCAGGAATCAGGCACTCAAGTATTACGTAACCAAATGTTCAATAAGCTGAGACCCTTTGAAAAATCTTTGCTGTTTTCAGTCTTCATTATTTATTACACTGTATAATTGAAATTTGAGGAAGTTTTTTGGAAAAGTATGTCTCTACTGATAGGAGTTTTTAATCAAACTCTTATGACGAATTTTTCAACATTGCGGAAAAACTGAAATATAGTACAGCTATTAGGATGTTAATAACAAAATCCTCGTAGAACATGAGCATGAATAGCACTGTATATCGTAGAAAGCTTTGATGTCATGTTTGCTGAAAAGTTTTCTTTCTATCAAGTTTGTTCGAAAGAATGATATTTGATAATATATGTTATTCAAGATCTTAAAAGTATAATGCTATAAATGACGGCATTTCTAAAATCGTTTTAATCTAATTTGCATGTGAATCCAATAAAATTTATAGCAGATATGTTACGAATATATAATTTGACTTGTATAGTGACTCCACAGTTAATGCTTTAATTACCCCAATAGCTCTTTTCATTCAGTTTTCTTTGAACGAAGAAATTTTGAATGGTTCAATTTGAACTACTTCATCCAATGTGACCAAAGCGATTTGAGTACTAGCAGTAGATTTGAGATTTCTGTCTGCTGTACACCCCCATATTAATTTGTGTTAAAGGTTTCAGATAGATGATGTCAGGAAGTCGATAACGTGTTACACATCACCACCGGTAGCTTCGATTTGTTATACTAGAGGGTCTTGAAGGACATTTTGAGGGTAAGGCAAAGCAAGTTGCTAATTTTTTTTCAGAAATTGGCATGCCTAGCCATATCCTGAAGCAGAGAGAGACCACGCCAAAGCAGCAAAGCGAGGTATTCAAATGCACAAAATAAAAGTGCATATTGATAGTAGCAAAACCCACAATGAAGATGTTACACAGGTATAAAGTTGATGATTATCTCTATCCATGATAATAATTACAGTCCATTCGTAATGATTATCTCACCCTTGATAGGTGCCAACTGAATGAAAAAGCCTATTGTTTTCAGTTACTTGTTTTTATTTGGTTTACGATTGACTGCTGGTGGATCTACTACATATCAAATTAGAAATATAATTTATGAATATATTTATTTAGGTTTATTTCAGTATCATTTCTGTGTACTGATCCTATTAGTACTATATATTGCATTGATACTAAAAATGCTCATTTAAGGAATGTTATACTAGATTATTTTATAATAGAATTATTGCTTCAGATATTTGTTATATGTTGTAAAACTATTTTAACAAAGACCAGTGGGCACTTTTACCATGCCATAATATCAACAAAAAAGCTATGTTGAATTTTATTGTTTGTGAAAGCTGCTCTTCACAAATCAGGTTAGTTATTTACCCATCCCTTTTATACACATCTTGGTAAAATGCCATATATTTTAATATACTTGTACATTTAGTTACATTGTGATGTCAATTTGTTACATAATATGATTTAAGCGCAAACAGAAACATTTAATAAATGTTTTTATATAAATTGCACGTTGTTTCTACTATTCCCCAAATGCATAGATAGAACGAGTCATTGGAAATGTACGGGTAAAAAAACTGGTTTTTCGTTAACCAGCTGTCGCTCCCCTGAACGACAACTCTCAAAAGTCGAAACTTACGCGAGCTGAGAACTAACGAGGTCTACCTTTCAACGTGTGATTCCTAACAGGCAGAATAACATCACCTGGGAAAGAACTTTTTGCAAAAATTCAAAACACGCCGAGTTTGTTTGAGGGTACAAATTTCAATCTAAAAACGAGATCATCTCGCAGATTTCAATGAACGAGAATAGGGGTCGGCAGATACCTCGTAGAAGAAGGGTTTCGATCCTCTAGACATTGCTGCTCGCTTTTGAGAATGCATCCACTTGTTTCGAATATACAGAGCTTTGAAATGCTAACAATATGACGAAAAAAGGTCGGTTGGGTAGCAGGATCAATTTTTTCTTAAAAAAACAATTTTGTCGACGTTTCACATTTAATTAAATTCTTTTTCAGGGCTCTGTAACAATGAATTTTCATAAACATATCTCTCACAAAACTTATATGGTTATTATCATTTCAATTCTACAAGAAATAATGAGTTCTTAATTAAATTACTCACCGAAAAGTAGTTTCTTCCTGTTGATAATACTACTATTTCAATAACTATCAGACATATTGGATAAAAATTAAAAAAACAACATTGCAACAACCAAATTTCTGAGACAACACAAACAACATGAAACAAACGAATGTCTTTATCGGTGATTCTGATAAGGTGCTGTTTGTTTTTGAATCGATGACGGAAAGAAAAAGAATGAAAAAAGGGTAAATTATTAAGGTATTTTATCAAATTGAAATATGCAGTATTGAGGCCATCGACATCTCTTCTGGTGTTAACACATTTGAGGATATGTATCATTTCGCTCAAAAGTCTTTTTAATAAATATGGTTGAACATCTAGAATAGTTGGATCAAAAAGAAAAATGTGTCCATATTCTTCATCATGTTCAACGAGGGCTGTGAGGTTTTTTATATTTAGTTTCTTAGAGTCTTTCATGTGTTCTGAAACTTTTTAGATACTGCCCGGTTTGACCAACATAGCATTTGTGACAGCTTCCACAGTTCAGTTTGTACACTATATTGGATTGTTTCTTGTGGTGTTTTTGTTTCTAGAAGAAATGCTTTCCAACTGTATTTTCATTTGATAAGGCCACTTTACTTTTTTTTTTCAATATGTATCTAATATGTCTGATGGTTTTTAAAATAGTAATATTATCAACACGAAGAAACTACTTTTCGGTGGTTAATTTAATTAAGAACTCATTATTTCTTGTAGAATTGAAACGATAATAATCGTATAAGTTTTGTGGGAGGTATATTTACAGAGCCCTGAAAAAAAATTTAATTAAATTCGAAACGTCCACAAGAAAACTTATAAGTCAAAGTCTCAGCAAAGACTGACTGGCGAGTTCCCTATTCACTCATATTTATAATTGAGTGAGGAAAGATGGCGGGGGGTTTATGCGAATGCTCACTCCTGATTGGTCGGCACTTTTGTTGAGCGGTTCTGATTGGTCTACGTTGTTGGCAGGTATGCTGGTGGGATATTGGCATCCCACCAACAGCAAAAATACCTTTCATTTCTATGTCTGAAGATATGCACCCCTAACCTTACCGATATATACCACAGTTAATTTATATTAATTATGGTAGTATAATATAAGTGAGTATGTTTGTTTGAAGAAGGTTGACAATGTTTTATGGTGAATTTCATTAGTTTGGACTTCCATTGTCTAACGGTCATATCCCGATAAAGCGGAGAGAGGGAAGAGGGGATGAAATCACTCGAATGACCTGCAGTCATCTCTTGAAGGAATAGTCCAGTCATCACTCGATGACGATTGTAGATACTAACAATCTTATAATTTTTATTTCATTTTGATTTTAAATTTCTTGCCTAATTTTTATTTTATTGTAATTTCATTTCAGGTTTTTTTTGCAAAATATAATTGTTATTTTCAGCTATTCATTTTTAATTTTATAGATTCATTCAGGGATTTCAAATCATTTTATACCATATTAGACAATGGAAGTCCGAACTAATGAAACTCAGAAGTGAATATGTTTGAAGATAAGCCTATTGACAAACATCTAGCTTATACCGTAAAACTAACAAATAAATTAAAATGTCAAATTATTTCCTTTCTATTGTATTATTACTTCATGTGAAATTTTATTCAAAATATCTTTTTGAAATGAAGGAAAAACACATAATATACTTCAGTATCTTTATTCTGCATTGAAAATATTTTCAATTATATCTAAAATTCATCAAAATGCTCACATTCAATATCAATTGAAAAATAAGAATAACTCAATGAATTTCATAAGCGTCTGATAGCCCTAACTGAAACTGTACACTATAGACAAAGTAAGAAAAGTTTATTACAAAAGATCACAATTTCAAGTGTAATAATGTGTTTCATCTTCATAAGGCTGCTCATGTAGAAGACCTTCTTGATCTTCTTCCAGCTGCCTCTGGGGGAATGTTAGACCATCGCCTATACTATACAAAAAACAAAACATGTTAATTATATACCACTAATTCATCATCAAACAAAAACAATGTCAAACCAACACCCAGCACAATAATCCTAATCATGCGCTTTTACCCGAATTGTTAGGCGGAAATTAAATAAACTATGTTATGAATACCACCCTAAAGTCAAAGAGCAAAAGTGAGGGGAATTGTTTCAAATGTTTGTTATTGACATTCAAATGTTACTTCGCTGGTCCTGAAACACACAGTCACTGAGTGTAGCCATCTGACTTCTGGGGCCCACCTTAGAGTTTGAGAAAAATATGTAATCTGGAAGTGCATATTTCTCTGAAACATTAGCTTGTTTAATGGAACTAGCCAATACTTGATGAAACTCCATGTCCAAACTTTTCTTTTGTGTCTGTTGCCGCCTTGAAACCCCCCTGGGTGCGGCGCTAATGCGTCGAATCTTCACTATTTAAAATAATTTACTGAATACTATAAGAAAGGTAAGGAGAACAGAGAGACAAAGAGCACAAAAAAACGAACAGGAGTACAAAAATAAAAAAGGAGACGTAGTTAAAACAAATTTAAGTGGAACAGAGAGTTGAACAAGAAATAGGTGACAGCAGTATGGACATTGGGGAGGTAAAATCCTGAAGCCTCCCACTATTTATGGACAGTCATCGTTGACAACGACCCGTCGAGAACTCGAAGAACATTAGTGCTAGTACTGTGAGGCATTGGGGATACTCCATAACATTCGGAAAGCAACCAAAGCACCTATCAAAGGATTGCAGAAATTCTGAAAATGCGATATGGACAACAATACTTCAAGCTGGTACACCAAGACCAACCCAGGAGCTGCCCATCCAATGTAGCGCCAATAAGAGTAACAAACCGACTTCTGTGTCGTGACGTTACATCTCCACCATGACAACGTCTCAAGCTTCTCCACTGAATGCGGTGCATTTCTTTAATTTTCCCCCCTTTTATTTTTTGAACGGGTCAACTCAAAAAAATTGAAATTTGGGACAATGAATACATGAATACTTTATT
>WOGL01000682.1:0-13641 GCA_015342145.1 Leptinotarsa rubiginosa
ACGGACATTTTTAGAGAGAAATTAAAAATGTGCTATAAAAATTTTAACATGACTGGTGCAAAGTTTCAATCACTTGGCTATTTTCTTAAACAAACGTCAGTACCTTCAATTTTGAAAAAGCAGACACAACTCAAAAACTGCAATAAGTATTAATAAAATTACTAGAGTTGAAATTACATTAAAATTTCAATATTCAGTATTTACAGATTATTTATAAACACTAACTAGGGCGGTAAGGATGCTTAATCACGTTGAATAAAATTTTTAAGTAGGTCTTGACAAACAAAATGCATGCTATGGTAGTGTCAAGTTGTTGATTTAGTTGTCAAATTTTCAACAGTTATTGTTGCAATAATGTTGTCTCTTCCGAAAAGAATAAAAATAGTTATAATATGTGGTGAGAACTAACATTTTTAATGAACGGCATCCAGAAATTACTTCACAACGTTTCGATTGTTAGTATCCATAATCGTCTTCGGCTGATGGTGTTCGAATACGTAATCCCAGGGTAAACTTCTGAATTAAAAAGTTACACGCCAAAATATTGAATTTGGGTACTTTGAGAACTTAGTGATAACAACATTACGTGACGACATTCTAGGTAAAAGATATGCTCTTCAGTGTTTTGTACATATGTTGCCATTTAGAGCCACGTACATTACAAAAAGTTAACTATCAACATTCTGCTCTTTTCATTACTGACAAAGTAATGCGTTATTATTATAAACATATGAGCTTTCAGTTCCAAATTTTGTTGGAGTGATTCACATTTTCCAGGACGTTTTTTATGGTTAGAATGTAAATGGCAAGTTGATGCTGATATGTAATAAAGTTTTCATAGCCAACCCAACTTCATAGGTGAAGAAACAGCTTCAGAATACTAGTTGGTCAGAAGATTGATTATATTTTTTTCCAGCTGCTTATTATGATCCGATAGTCGAAGGTGATAGGATATCAAATTTTCATTGCCTACTTGAACAGTGATAGAACATGAAAATATTGCTGTTCTGGGGAGACATTTTATCCAGCTATGCGATGGTGAAAAAAAGAGTGACTCAGAACGAATTGATTTATTTTTCCAAATGTTAACAATAATTGTGTAGGTACTCACTATTGGATTTGAATATATTTCTTCTATAAAAACATAATTCCCATCATTTACCTATCGATGTTCAGAAATAATATTGAGATTGATGATCAAGAATTTGCTTCAGAAAATCTAAGGAAAACTGGTGTTTTTTAAATTTAACGATTCGAATTTAATTTAAATTTCTATCAGAGTTTGAACGTTATTTTTCTGTGTCTAATTGCATTAAAATTATTTCAAAAACTGACATTATATTATATCGATACATTGACCAAACAAAAGCACCTGTCAAGACAACAATTCAATTTTTTCATGATAAAATTTATAATTATTCATTTGAATTGAATGGAACAATACCTCCATCAGTTCAACAGAAATATGTTATTGAAAAACTCACCACATATTTTTCAAATGTGTATACACTCACAGAAATCAATTTTCCATTCGTTTTAAAACCCAAATTTGACCTTTTCATACAGATGCTTGATTCTGTGGGTTACTTGAAAATGTATGTCATTAACCAGTAACCGAATGTCGTTGAGTTCGATCATTTTGAAAATATTGAAGGTATATCAACAGACTATGAAAACAGGGTACTATTTGAAAAGTTGACTACTATTTTGGCACGGTCTGCTGAAATGTTCAAAAAGTGTACTTTTCAAATTTAGAGATTATGTCCTCATTGAAAATTGCTTATGTCTCCAGACACATGGAAATGCATGGCTGTCTCTAGTTGAATGGATTCTGTAAATGGGTAACATCCAAGTTTGAGAAACATTGTTGCTGAAATTTTCGAGAAAAAATATTTATTTATCATTTCCCTAATGACAGAGTTAATTCTCCGAAGAAATTGCCTTTCTTAGCTTCTTTAGGAAATAAACCATAGAATCCTGCTTGACAGTTACTTATATGTATGCAATACATTTTAGGAATCGCACGTTAAAAGATAAGACGTCGTTAGTTCTCTACTTCTGAGGATTTTCGTAGGGGGACAAAAGTTGGTGAACAGAAAAAAAATCAAACAATTGTTTTAAAATGTAACGATAGCCCAAGACGTTTTGATCGCTGTTTCAGTAAATTATTCTAGAATTCAGATATCAGAACACAAAGCTCAGAGTTGTTTTGAGAGACCGTTAACAACAATAGTCGTAGCCATCGTACTCAATACATCAGATACTTGCAATGGTCCTCATTGCAGAGGTGTTACAGGAAGCACTAACAAATGCAATGAGGAACATTCCACAAGTATATGTTGGATGATTCAAAACCCGTCACAGTATTAGCCAGGAAATAGCTACTTTCTTACAGGAATATGTTGTTATCAACGATATCTCAAAAGAACTCTCGAGCTGTCTGTTCAGATATGATACTAAATATCTCAACAAGAGGATTTGAGTGCTACTTGTTCTGCCCGTCAGGTGGAGCGGCTGCTATTTAGTTAGAGGAAGCACTTGCAATTGTATCCTCTGCAATGATGATTACACAAGTATCTATTAGATAATTCAATGCCCGCCGCGGTATTAGCCAAGAGTAGTATTTTTCTGACCGGCATTTGGTATAATGGCCTACATGCATTGATCATGCTTGAATTTTTTATTGGTTTGAGATTAGTTTTTGATATTAGATATAATTGATGACACATACATAAATTGTCTTTTTACATTAGTCGATGCTGAAAAAAAACTTTTTCATAGACGGGAGCATCATTTTCATTCATAATGGAAGACTTGTAAAAATTGTTTTATAAAAAAAGCAACGGAAATTCGTTTTTTGGAACAAAAAAAAATTTTCTACAGAGATTTTATAAAAATAAGTCGAAATCAAATACCCACAAAAATAATTTATAAAATGAAAAACTCGTTTAAATCAAATATACTTTATTTTACCAAAGATTCACATGTCTTAAGATAAGCAGTGTAACTACATGCACAACAATAAATAAATATGTAATAAAAAGTACCTGGTGATTTTGGATACTCAATAAGAAAAGTTTTGGACTAATGATAAATATAAATTATGCACCACCCCATGCATCTTTATTTAACATAATTGCTATAAATACTGGAGCATGCCAATATTGGTTTTCTGAATATCTGTGAGTAAATCCAATACCATTTCAACTCGATTATGGGAAAAAATGCACTTACTAGCCAATAAGAGTTGGAATTTTTCCACAATATGAACCCTTCATTTTCTTTTCACTTTGAAAAATTTTCGCCTTCAAAAATGAATGGACAATCGAGCACATCTTTCTTTATTGTGAGATATTTGTGAAAAACACCTGTTCGAGCGTGTCTCACAAATATCTACAATAAAAAAAGATGTGCATTCATTTTTAAAAGGAAAACATGAAAGATAAAAAAAATTATAGTGAAAGTGTTAGGTTCGGGTTCTGGAAAATTCTAATTTTATATTCCAGAAATAAGCTATTTTCATTTCGAGGGCAAAAACTTATTGAAATTACAAGAAAACAGAAAACACAATGTGCATCAATAAAACAGAACTAGCAGTGATTTTTGAGAAACCATGAAAGGTAAATATATATTTCATCAGTGGAGAGAAAATTAAAGTTTATAATCTAGATAAATTGACTACAACAAAGTGAAATCTACAACAACAAAAAAAACTACAACACATTAATGAAATGACTACTACGAAATTGAATGAGGACAATATAAAAAACTGATTGTAAGTACTCCAACTACTTATTGTTTCTTGATAAATAGTATTTCTTCTTCTGCTGTTGAATCTGACTTCGAACTCTCCTGGGGGTCAAATGTCTCAGGTCTTCATTAGTGTTGATAACTTCTTGTATATATGTCTGAGACGGATAGATAGAAGTTTCACCTTGAATGAATTCTTTGAAAAGCGTCCTAACTAAATGCCTGGTTGGTGTATACCAAGTTCTCTCTGTAAAAAATAAATTGAAGAAATGTATATACTATTTTTTCCCTTTCAGAAGTGGATTTTTTTCCACATTTTAATCAAGCAGATATTTTCATCGAAAAAGTATCATTCGCCATTGAGAGAAGTGAGTAAACTATTTATCACTCTCAAAAGTCTATCAGAGAGAAGACTTCAACAAAGTCGAAATACAGACAGAAAAAAACCACCTGTTTAAAACCTGTGCAACGTCCCTCAAGCTCATGCCATAATGTCGCCCAATTTCTCGACCTGGTTGGATGATTACCTGGCAGAATTGTTTGGGGATTCTTTGGTCTTATCAGACATGTTAGGCAAACTAGCTTTGGAGCTCAGTCACTATTTAGAGTTTAAGTTAAGCCTTTGAATATAACTGGAGTTCTTTCCCAACACCAAACCGTTCTTTTAACACCTCGACACGTGTTTCAATTACCAAGTGATCATCTTCAAGAGGAAGAACGTTTAATCCCTTCCTTTTGAAGATGATCACTTAGTTATTGAAAGACATGTCCGGGAGTTAAAAATAATGGTTGGGTGTTGGGAAAAAACTCCAGTAATATTTATTTCTACACCAAAGATTCCAAACACTGCATCATAAGCCTTTGAAGTTGAGATGGTCGTGACTTACGGGTGCAAAGCTGTCAGGCCTATATTGTCACTCATGAGAGGAAAGCACCTCAAAACTAGTCTGACAGGTGGTCACTTCATCCAGGTCAAGCAAAAGATCATCTAAATTATTGAGAACATCCTGGCATGTGTTTGAGAATCATTGCTCAAGTATCTGACAGATTTGGTTGAATATACTTTCTTATATGAGCCAGAAATTTACGTCATATGCTTTTTCCTTCTTGAAATTATTGACATTGGTTACCCTGACAGAACAGAATTTAAGACAGACTACATGACAATGATCAAGAAATTTGAAATCTAATTTTATTTTACTCTGTGCTCTAGTGATATAAAGTGGTAATCTGAATAACTATTGATAAGATAAAAAGAAAATGAGAATATAGAAATAAATTGTAGTGTAAATTTCCTTTTTTTTCCAAGATTTTTCACAATCTTATTTCGATTTCAATGTTCAATGGTAAAATGTTGAAATCACTTGTACATACTAGTTTTCGTCTTCATGTTGTTGGAGATCCACATTTTGATCTGTGGCACAGTTCGCTTCCTCAAATCGTCACATTTACTGACACCAACTAAAATCTCATAATTTGATGGCAGTGTCCCTTCTAATAAATGACGAGAGAAAAGTTTCCTTGCAGCTTGTCTCTCTGGTGTATTCCACGTTCTCTTAACAGCAGCTTGACCAGGGGAGAAGGCTGCAACAAATTGTCAAAAATAAAATATAAATTTGAAAGAATAAAAATTTAAATGGTTGAAGATAAGCTAATTGTAATGAAAGTACAGTTACTATTATCTATAAATGAAAAAGAGCTATTAATTACGAATATATTATTGTTTCTAGGGTATTTCATTCAACTTTTTACATCAGGTTCAGATGCTATGTTGAAACGTAAATATGAAACAGAAGTTCACCAAATTTTTATTGGGAACAAATCGAGTACAAAATCGATTTTGTCAGTTTTCTGAACTTATTAACAAAGCTATATTATTAATGAAAATTATTTTGTATTATAAACTGTAATGGTGATAGCTTGTGTGAAGAAAATGAAGAAGAAGAAGAATATAATATTATGAATAGAGTGGACTTCAGTAATCACTATACCTATTAATCTTCGTCGTTTGCCATCTGGTACCTTTCCTGAATCTGAACCATCACAGCTTGAGTTACATTCAAGCCCACTTTCATTTTCCATAGTGGTTATTCTGGTAATTTTGGATGGTCCAGGGGTAGGAGAGTAGTACAGCGGTGTAGTTGGAGTGCTCGATATTGCAGAAGTACCTGGGACAGGAGCTGTAGGTAATGACATAGGAGTGCTGCGACAGGCATCTGAATCATTACCAGAAGTAGGAGAACATTGAGCGGCTAATAAAACTTTGCTAACGCTGATTATATCACGTTCTAAAACAGGTTGCCTATAATATTCTCTGTGGATCTTTTCCGCATGACCCAAGTATCCTTGCAGAAGGTGTAAGTCTTCATTGTCCAACTTGAGTGACATGGACTTAGTGGCAACATGTTTTCGAAGTATGGTAGCTCGAAGTGACTTTGAATTAGTTGCTCCGCATTCCTCTGAATACTGCCTCATCAATGATGTAGCAGATACGTGCCTGTAGACAACTTTTTCATTTGAAACACTACGGTGAGGCAAGGCAAATATGTAAGGATTTTTATCATCAATTACGGCCTCTTTTCGGTATTTCAATAATAATTTAACACATTCATGCATTGAATTATGTAAGAGAACCGGAACTCCTCTTGCCAATTTTCCCCTGACGACAAATCTTACATATTCCCTCACATATATCTTGTCGTTTCCAGACAATTTTTTATATGTATCCGTATTTTCCTCAATTCTTGCCAAGCTGTCTAAATCAGAAATGATACTTCGTTCGAGTTCTCCAGGTCGCCTTCGATTAAAAATCAATATGTTAATCAAAGTAAAATTAGCCAAGTTCCTCCAAGTATTTACATTGAACTTTTTCATCAAAGCCTCATAGTAATGATTTCTCTTTGTCATTACATAAGAGTTCAACTTCTTGATATCCTCCATTGAGGGCAAAATAGATATTTTTTTCCTCTTATGTTTTAACAAACTCTCAGATGCAGTTTTATTGACGTGTGCCGGAAGCGCTGTTTTCAACAGATGTAACAAATTTTTGGAATCCTTCTTTCCTTCCATGTCCCCATTTTTGATACATTCCGAAATATGTAATTGGATCATATATTTTAGAGATGTACCAACTTCGGTTGGTAAAGAGGGTTTATTATAATTCCCTGTGTTTTCATCATAATCTCCCAAGGTGTTAATAACTTCAATAATATAGTCAAACATCTGGGGCTTCAAAATATCTTCGAAATGACGCACAGAAGAATTTTTTCTTTAATCATTGACGAAACCCTTGCCATTCTTATCATACGATTTCGTATCATAGGATAATGATGCTGTGATCTGTACTTACAAGCCATTTCATTACCATAAAGAATAATGAGGTTGTCAAATCGTATGATCTCTTTAATAGGACCATCTCTAAAAGCAGGGAATAAGAAATATTTAACAACTTCGTTGGCCCTTTTATGAATATTTTCTGAAATAGCTCTAGATTTGAACAACATGCCTTTGCTCGAGTTGGAAGGGTTTTTCGTACAATTTTTTTGTAAATGTTTCCTTAATGAATCTTTTTTGACGATTATTTTGCAGCAAGTACATGCTATGTACTGAGATTTATCAGGTTTATCAAAATATTTAGAGACTCTAGCAGGGACAATATTTTCACCTTCTTTGAAAGCAGAGAAATTACCGTCTCTTCTGATTTGTGAAAGTTTTTCTTTTTTTTTAGGGTTTTCATCAGCCATTGCAATGTACTCCTTAACCTCAGGTTCATTTCTGTGCATGGACAAGATGTGTCGTTTAACATTAGTCTTGGACTGCTTGCAGAATTTGCAGGTATTAGGTTTGTTGCAGATTCTGTAACAAAATATATCTACATTCAGGGTCTCAAATTCATATTAACACTATTGCTATTTCTTTGTTGAATTTTACAAGGTATCTATTAAAGGCTTATAAGCATATATCGAATTAACCATAAAAAAGTATCAGGAACAAAATGATAAAAATACTAGAGAAAATGAACAAAATTTATATGTTGAATACTTCACTAATTCCTTAATAACTCGTCTAGAAAACAAACCAAATAAAATTTTTGACAACCAACAGATTATTTCCTCATAAAACAAAGTTCTGCTTTTATAAAATAACAAGGGTTTCCATTGAACACAAATGAACTCGTGATGCACTGTTGTGGTAAGGAGTATTGCTTTAGTTCTATCTCAGCACCAAACCGTTATTTTTAACATGTTTTTCAATCATCAAATGATCATCTTTAAGCGAAGATTAAACAAACATTACATCGGTAACATTAAAAATATGTTTATCATGTTATTGTAAACTTCCATGAGGACATTGTTCAATTATGTGAAAAGTAATAGATTCGATTTTTGTCGTTACTCACCTTCGCTTATAAGCAGCTTCATTCACTAAAGTGGGATTATCATCAATCATTTCTGATACGGATTCTTCAGCAATTGTTGAAAGGATGGATATAGATGACTGACTGCTTGATGAAGAAGGCAGACCCATGGCTTTGGAGGGCAGACTATTGGAGGACGTTGAAAGAAGAATGTTATTTGTAGCAGGCAGGCTGTCAATTGTGGGAGGTGATCTGTCATTTGTGGGAGGCGGGCAGTCAACTGAGGGAAGAGAACAGTCAACTGAGGGAAGAGAACAGTCAATTGAGGGAGCCAGGCTCTCGATTGTGGGAGGCAGACTGTCAGGCATGGGAGGCAGACTTTCAGGCATAGGAGGCAGACTTTCATGCATAGGAGACAGACTGTCAGATGCAGAAGACAAACAGTTACATACTGCAGACAAGCAATTGCACACGGAGGGCAAATCATTGGACTTGGAAAGAATTGGTGAAACAGTACTTGAAATGAAACTGGAATGATGAATACGACTGATCCCCTCTACACCTTCCACCTCAATAGGTACATTTTGAAAAATACGTCTGGGTTTCATTTTCTTCTGTACAGACCTGCCCTCTAACGAATCAGTAATCCGTTCTGTTTTTTTTCTACCCTTTGGAGTTTTCAACTTTGCTTCATTTGGGTTGCCAATGTTCAAATTTTTCTCCAAGACAACCTTAAGTCTGCGTGTGTTATGTCCCACAGCAAAATTATATAAGGGAAGAAAATCTTCGTTGAATCCATTTATGACGATTTTGTAACGTTTCCCCAATATGAAACACTCCACCTTATTATCCTGTGATATTATTTCTGACCTGGGAATGACCGTCTGCATGCCATTGTCAGTAGTTACAAGTGCAAAAGCTGCCATGACGCGGATCACTCTTGATGTATAAGTGAATACAACAATGACAACATTTAGCCAAAAACAAACGATGGAAAAAAAACAACGACGTAAAAAAACCAACGACGTAAAAAAAAACAACGACGCAAAAAATAAACGACGAAGCCAAAAACAACCCAAAAGTATACTTCATCAACCAACCCTGAAAAAAAAAAGAAAAAATGACTATTTTTCACAACGTTCAATAGACAGTGATTTATTTTTTTCCCCAGCAACTTTAAATCTATTAATTTTTATCTTTAAAAATTACACAAAGCAGGGAAATGTATTGAAATACATAAACATACATAAACATAAAAAAATAGCAAGTGATGCGAAAAATGGAAAATATTTTTCAATATTTAATTAGTCTAAAATAACATAATTGACAATTTTCAAGCTAACATGTGACTTTTGCCATTTGCAAAAAATGTTTTCTCCATGTAGGTATTTCATTGTTCAAGGCATTAACTATTTTAATTTTCATACTTTGATTGTAGAATTTTAAATATTTAGCTGAGGATGAATCTATATATACCATAAGATAATTGAGTTACTATCAAAGCAATTAATTCAATTGACCAACATCCAACTCTTTCATGGCGAAAAAACCGTGGATAATTTCACTTCAATCTCTACCAATGGCCAAATTAAAGAATATTTGAATTCACAAATATATGCAGAGCAAACCATCGACTTCCTTCCGAACCTTTCATCTCGAAATTCATATTGGGTACCTGAAGGATATGGGCGGTACCATATTCAGACTTACCCTATATACACTAACTTTTAAATTTACAATAATATGCAGAGTAAACCATCGACTTTCTTCCGAACCTTTCATCTCAAAATTCATAATGGGTACCTGAAGAATATGGGCGGTACCATATTCAGACTCACCCTGTATACACTAACTTTTAAATTTACAATAATATGCAGAGTAAACCATCGACTTTCTTCCGAACCTTTAAAATTCATAATGGGTACCTGAACAATATGGGCGGTACCATATTCAGACTCACCCTGTATACACTAACTTTTAAATTTACAATAATATGCAGAGTAGACCATCGACTTTCTTCCGAACCTTTCATCTCAAAATTCATAATGGGTACCTGAAGAATATGGGCGGTACCATATTCAGACTCACCCTGTATACACTANTACCTGAACAATATGGGCGGTACCATATTCAGACTCACCCTGTATACACTAACTTTTAAATTTACAATATGCAGAGTAAACCATCGACTTTCTTCCGAACCTTTCACCTCAAAATTCATAATGGGTACCTGAAGAATATGGGTGGTACCATATTCAGACTCACCCTGTATACACTAACTTTTGAATTCACAAAAATATGCAGATTAAATCATCGACTTTCTTTCGAACTTTTCACCTCGAAATTCATAATCGGTACCTAAATATGGACGGTACCATACTTAGACTTACCCTGTATAAAACAATTTTTGACTTTACTAGATATGAATGATAAAAAAATGAAATTATTACCGGAATTATTCAAATTATTGGATTTCAGTTTTATTATCATTTTCTCTGATTAAAATATATGGAGAGATTCACAAAATATCATACAAAAATGTTTGAAAGCATTTCCGAATCAAATGATCCATAACATTCTGAAAACGATGTTTACTAGACTTTCACCATTTCAATGGCTTACCGCAATTTTTTATCACAGTCCTCCGAATCGGACAAACTGAGGGTTTCATGGAACACGTGTAACAAGCACTAAGCACTGTTTACAAATGATTTTCAAACGATACTGAATAACTGAATTTTATGATGGAACTGGGGCGGGAGGGTGAAGGATAAAAACCAATGCGCATGATCAATTTGGCCGCGGTGCAATTTTTACCTCCAGACAGTGCATCTAAGGGTCATGAATCCTGAATAAAGCACTAAAAATGTAGCCTTCTGTTTCCGTTCTAACAAAAAATTCGAAATTTGCCACAAATATAAAAAATACATGAAATAAAGAAATGCAAGAATGATAATAATGATCTGAATTTGAATATGATTTTAGCCCACTTCCAGTAGTCCGAATAATCTAAAAGTTGACACACATATCAAGGATTGATCACAAAACAGGAATTTTATAAAAATAATGTATTAATGATGTTTATATATTCGGTTGGAAATTTGCAATCAATTGTACAGAATCATCTCGCAGAATTGACCAATAATTTCAGCAATAAAATAACATACACCCGGTTAATTTGTGAATGTCAACGTGTTTATCAGAATTACACTGATAATTTCGAAGTGTGGCTCCAAATGGTGAAACAGCAAAAACAATGTAACTCTCATGATACTAAGATAAGTTGATTTCTACTAGAATTATTTATGACAAGTGTTTGACACTGAAAAACAATTTTTCAGTTTACCTCAACTTCATTCACAGATTGCCTTATCTAAACTTGATAAATTATATACATCTCCTTTATTTTTAAAGGTAGTTGATTGACATTTGGGATTTCCCATATACATAATAATTGGCACTTTTTAACCTAAAAATGTTTTTTTTTCTCTTCTGGTTTCGCCGGAAGTAATACCAACTTTCCATTTTTAAATGAGACACCCTGTTGTTATATGTAATTGACTGGTCTGATAAGTTTTAATACTATGCTGTACTGTGTAAAGCTTCATGGATGAATAAAAAATAATCTATTTATCTGTATATCATCACATGTTCGGTTAGGGATGATCATAAGGAATCCAGCGAAACCTACCAGGTTTGAGGCTGTTATCTCCAAAGACTACATAGATATCGCCAATTATTGTGTCCATGAGCTCAATGAGTGCGAGGGAGAATTTATTGACCTGCCACAAAGAATTTCTCTCTTCCACTCATTGAACTTATGGATAAAATAATTGGCGATATCATCGTAGTCTTTAGAGATAACAGCCTGATGCCTGGTAGGTATAGCTGGATTCCAAATGATCATTCCTGTAACCGAACATGTGATAATATACAGGGAATTCCACTTAAAAATCTAAAATTGGTATCACTTCCAGCGAAATCATTATGCTTACAATCTACAAGCAACTATCAAAACGAACAATCAATTCTGTTTTTCAAGGCTCTTCCTCTGAATAGAAAAAAAATTCAATGTTTATTTTTTTCTTTATAATAATCAATTCGGAATATCTCCTGAATTTTGTAAGTGGGTGTCAAAAAAAGCACTTTTTCTACATGAATGCATAAATTATTGATCATGAACGTACCTTTTAGCAGCTCCAATATAATTTGTTCGGAGGTAGATTACCTACCCCACATTCCAAACAAGTATATTCGGGAAGTGCCTTGGAGATGTCCAATTCCAAGAAATTAATACATTTTTCATGCTATATGTGGTAACACTGTGGCAAGACCCGATCTCCTCCAAAAATGACACATCGACAGCATCGAATAGCTGAAACAAAAACATGTTACTCCTACAAGCAATATAACTGGGAATGTAAAGATTTAAAATACTCCTTGGTCGAGTGCAGGTGAATGGAAGAGAAAGTATGACAGTTGAAATCATATGATACTCGAAATGAGATAAATAAATAGGGTATCCAAAGCAGTTTGATAGCTTCATAACAGGAATTTAAAAAAAACCAACAATTTTCAGGTGTATATATACCATCAAGATTATCTTTCAAAATTGAAAAGCCCTGTTACCACCTACAATCATACTAGGGATTATTCATTTATAGTTAGTCTTTTTATACTCACGTTGAAAGAAGGGCTTGTTCAATATGCTACAAGTTCGGCATTCCTGCAAACATTGGTTTGAGCCTGTTAAGGGTTTGGTACAGATCATTTGTTTTTTATCTCCATATAAACATTTATATGTCCAGGCCAGTCTGTGTACCTCCTTCTGAATCTCCTCTACAAAGGGCCTTCTATTTTGTTTAAAATCCTCGTCTGCTCTTTTGTAAGATGCAACCTTTTGCATTTGTTACTGCCACATCTCAATCCACAGTATAAAAAGTCGTGGGTTTTGTTACAGTTCTTTTTTCCGCACTCTCGGAATAGTATGTAATACTTGCAAGACATGGTGGATGGTCTTGAATGAATTTTTTGAATAAGACAATGTCTGAGAGTATCAAATATGTAAAAAAACAAGAACCCCATATAAAACAACAACGCAATATAAAACAACGACGCAATTGGATATCTCTCGGTCCTTAATCGGTTCCCTTTCCTTTCAGGATTGCATACTTTTCGCTTCCTGTCTTACAGAAGGGGCAAACAAAGCTAGACAATTGAGGATTAATACTGTCGAAATATAATTTCAACATGCAGGTTTGGCAATGTGCTAACACCTTATGAACATAGCGATGTTCTCCTTCTGCATGCAACATATACTGCAAGATGAGTCTGTTTCACCTTCATCAATGTGCAATTTTTGGCAACTGACACATTTGTAGTGTTTACATATGCCATTGATATGTCGTGAACGTACAGCTTCTGGTATAATTATTTTATGGATTTGTTTGTTTCCACGCAGATACAATAACTTTTCTGTTTTTGTAACGTGCATGTAGTTGCATTGCCTCCCCTTCTGACAACTTAAAGTATTC
>WOGL01000683.1:0-13628 GCA_015342145.1 Leptinotarsa rubiginosa
GGTTTTTTTTTGCTCAATATAATTTTATTTTCAGCTATTGTTTTTAATTTTTCATTTGTATTGGTTCTTTTAGGGATTCTAATTCTTTTTATATAATATCAGACAATGGAAATCCGAAATAATGAAATTCATCATGGAACATTGTGAATCACCTTCGAACAAAAGTCCAATTTGTGTTGGAATGGATATTTTACATCTAAATTGAAACATATTCTTTTTGTGCAATTTTAGTGGCAATGAAGAATATTGTACTATATTTCCTCACGCTGTTTCACAATTGAACAGAAACTTCTGTATTTTCTCATGAGAAGTAGTAGTAGTAGCAGTCATCGGTGAACCGTCAAGATGAATAATAGACCTCTGAAGAAGCTAGCCACTCGTGCTGGCGAAACGATAGGATACAGTTCCAAACCACGACGGCCTTCAAACCCGAACGAAGATCATAACACTAAAGTAGTAGCATTGTTCACACCAAACCGTTATTTTTATCGACACCTCGACACGTGTTTCATTCATCAAGTGATCATTTTCAAGAAAAAGATTAAACTACACCAATGGTTTCAAACAGTGCATCACAAATATTTCCTTCTATCCAAAAAATGAAAAAAAGAATAAATTAAAACAGTTTTTCCACACCAAAACAAAAACATCATTTCTCGACAGTTTTAATAATCCCCTAACGATCCTAACTTGGTTAGTCTCGAGAGACAGTGGTTTTGTTCCGGTGTGAAAAAAGTATTTTCATTGGATTGATTTCACGCCAACGGTTTTAATTGCATATATCAAACTGAAAAAATAACATTAGAGTTAACAACTACAAAATTTGTGGAGATCATCCGCATTTCAGGGAATCTGCTTCTACCTTAATATTTATTATGAACCCAATTCCTACAGCTTCATTCCATCACAATCGCAGTGGTAATAAAAATTCCAACACATATCTAATTTAATTTCGTAGAGTCATTCACTGAATTTCCGTTACTGAAATTTCCGAAAAAAATATGTGTAAATATATTCAACTCGAAATATAACGGTAACTTCCAAGATTATTTGGGTAGACAATGAGGATGCGTTTTTTTTTCTGAAGTTGAAGATAACACTTCAGTAATGTGAACTAGCATACTTGTTTACTTCATAATAGAACTCACATTTGTCGATGAAAGATCATATTACTTCTTACAAACATCTGCCTTCAGTGAATACATGAATAAGACTGTGTGAATTTCAATAATAACACAATTTCATCTAAGAAACATAACACTACATGAAAGTTGTTTCTTGAGATGGCATTGAAATCTCAAATATGTCATTGTCTGATGGACTGATTAGGATTGTTCAAGTGAAATATATTGTTTTCTCGTTTTATTAAATAAAAATTTTCATATTCTATATAATTTTTCAGCAGATGACGTCTCATGATTTTTGTGGTATTATCTTTTCCAATACTTTGGTATGATTGTTCTTGCAATATGTTCTTCATTGAAACACATATTTTTTTTTAAATTTCCATCTACACCGTTCCTTTTTTGATGATGATTGCCAACAGTAGTTATTCAGCAGTCAAGAAATTTGTTCCTTTCCTCAGTGTTATTTGCCATGAATATCTTTGATTTTTTTTCAACATTTCATATCCATTCTGGTTGTTTTTCATTAATAAGCAGTTCTATTCAGCTTACTCTGTTTGTTTGTTTGGGTCAAATTTAGTAATTGAAATTTGACCCCAAAATAGCGGATTATATATTTTTTCACAAGTACATCAATGAAGGTATCAAATAACAGGCTCGACCAGTAGTATAGTAGTACACTTTGAAAAAGGTGCGAATTCAAGATGGCCGCAGCTATAAAATGGCAAATTACATATTACCTTGTAGTACTGAGGCACTGAATGCACTTAACAGATAATAATGATGTAGATAATGTACTAAAAACTGAAAAATAATTCGGAAGGTCCTAGATAGTAGTCATCACACCACTCTTCCCAGCAATCTAGGGTGTTGATGAGATAAAATATAGTAAAATCATTAGGCGCAGTATATACATATTCACTCAGGTTATGCTACGACCATCGATTTTATTATTTTTTATCTGATCAATACCGTAGATTGCTGAGAAGAGTGGTGTGATGATTGCTACCTAGTACCTTCCGAATAATTTTTTAGTTTTTAGTACATTATCTACATCATTATTATCTTTTATTTTCTTCAATGAAACCGATCAACATAAAAAACGTTTTCAATCATTTTAAGTGTAATCCATGATCCTGAAAAAAACGTGTTTGTTGTGAAGAATTTGATTGAATATAATTTTCAATGGTACCATATATGATAATATTGTTTTATTTTTTAATGAATTATTGTTTAGTTATTGGTAACTCGATAACAGTTCTAAATTCATCAATTCGGTTATGTGATTCAATCACAGCCATAGAAATCTTGTTCATTTTAAAAGGGGTATATTTTTAGGAGATCTCAATTTTTTGTGAAAGGAGGTTTTGCGTTTCGATTTTATGTGTTTCCAGTTTGTGTCTGAAAGTTACTCTTTCACATTATCTACACATCTTTGTAACGAGTTTATTTTCTGATGTAAATTGCTTTCTTCCTTTTATGGTATATTTTCACATTTTTCTGATGAAGGTGGAGAAGTAGAAATCTGAAACCTTTCTTTCCCAAAAAATCAATATCTACTAAAAATATATTGCCTTCGAATTAGGTAAACAGAGATAGTGAAGAGATCCTAATGTTGCTTTATTTTCTGAAAGAAATAAATGAATTATGATAAATTTGAAAAACGTAATTGACCTCCACTGACAGTAAACACGTCCAAGTGAACACAAAAATTATTTCCAAAGGTACAGAAACTTGAGGAAAATACTATTTAGGAAGGTTCAAAAATAAATCATTTATTCACAACATTCTCCCTCCTCTAACAAATCATAAATCTACATATTGTTTCGGTGGTTCCATCATACGTTTTTTCCTTGTGGTAACCTGTTTCTTGTTTCTCTCCTCCGTTGACTTCGTTCTGATGCCTTCCTTCATCCATAGTTTCTTTGAAAACAATTTGAACTGGATAGTTGGTTAATATAACTTTATTCTGTTCAGTTGTACTCCAAACGTTCATTATGGCATCGAATCAGTTATTAAGATAAAGTACCTATTTCGTTCATTACGGAATGTTTTAAGCGAAATTAGTTTTGAAAATTTCTTTGTTTTTTCACTTCATTATCTTTGTACAAAAATTGTTGAAAACTTCAAAAGGCAGTAGTAACGCAATTGAGTTTTAAATATTTGTTTTATTATTATATTTCTTACATTTTTATCTTTTTTTTTCTCCTGCTTTCTCCGTTAGCTTTGATTGATATCCATATTGTGGATATAAATGCCAATCTATGTCTTGTACCAAGTACATTCTAGTCTTGGAATATTTGGAATATCTGAGGAAGATTTTAAAAAGAAAATAATTTTCTGGAAATCATTATTGACACTGATTCTGATCTAGAAATTATTGAAAATCATCAGGATATTTGAAAATTTCAATTCAACTGGGTGAAAGTTGAAGTATAAAGTACAATAAATTTTTTTAAGATCATCTGTGTCGATATTCAAAATACCTCGAGTGACATTCCAAAGACCAACCCATCTTAGGATAATACAATATTTAAATAGTCGTCATTTGTCTGACAATTTGTAATAAAATAAAAGTGTTATTGAGAGCATCAACAATTGTGAAAGCTGAAATCGTATCAGATATCTAATAGGCTATTGTTAGACATTTAACTTTGATTATATATGTGGGCGAGTTCATTTAAAAAAATCATTTCCTGTGCATCACAATACACACATAATTACCCGGAGAGGTATAATTGTTATAATGACATCTATTAGGTGCACCAGAGATTTAGTAACTGTTATATATCAATGCATTCATTGAAACAATTTGGGCATTGTTTTGTCATACCTTCGTCATTCGTTTCCGTTGATATAAAAAGTATTGTTGAGTAAGAGAGTGATTTGGAATTCTGATGGGAATAGAAAAGATGATGAATTGTAAATAACTGAAATCGAAACATAACCTTCCTACCCAATTAAATGCTAACTTTCGCAATTCAGTTGCTTCAAAAAATAAAACTATGCAACTTCAAAACCAACATATGTCACATTTTATTCTATGGAAGAGAAGACATTGGCAGATCAAGATCTTCAGATGATGTAGTGTTGCAGGTTTTTCCGAGTTTTCCTGCAACTGAAAAATCAAATGCGCCACTGGAATCAGTCAAGTCGCCCCGGAGCGCCAATTAATTTTTGTTGTTGTTTCATAATTTCATAATTTGTATTTTTTTCTTTTTTTATATATTTCACAAAAATAATAATTGTGTGTAACCTATTTCAAAAATTGTAAGAGAAGGGAGGTGATTCATATATTTATTATATTCATGTTCATAATATTCTCCATTTTCAAATGTTCAATCATTCAAAGATACGTTTTTTAATCAATACTGCTACTATCTGAACATTTCAGAGAATTCCAATAATAAATTTTAACTTTCATTCAAAATAGTTAATTGGTGAAAATCTAATAAATGAAGAAGTTAATCTGGGTGATAAAGATCTAACTTACATAGCAATGACGACTTTTATGATCGATTTCTCTACACATTGTGACAATTGTGAGTAATATCTCGCTTGAGATTCGATATTGGTATAATTAAATCATTAACCAGTTAAAAAAAAAAACAAAAATAAACTGAAAGTACCTATAATTCAACAAATCAAGTTTGATTTGAACAGTGAAAACACTATGTACGTATGCAGGTAACACAGTGAATTGAAGAAAATCAATAATCTGTACCATATAATTTAACAATAATTCGATAAACCCTATTCATATTTGAAATTTGTCGAAAATACCTTGGCATAACGATAAATACAACTTTCATAAGAATGGCTATTTTTTGAACAATATTCGTGAGTCATATTCAAAAAGCATCTTTTCTAAAGATGTGATGAATAAAATGATATTTGCTAAGAATGGAAAATGAATTCAGTAAAAATAAAAATATATCATACGTGTTCACCGAATATATTTTGTCAAGAGGTTTTTTCAGAAACAAAATGGAAAATAAGTCCATCTGAAACATCTGATCTCAAAAATATGAACATAAAATTACAATGATATACTTTTGTTGAATCAGTTTATACTCCAAACATTTATAATGAAATTCAAACACATATGTTTGTTTGTTAAAGGTTGTCGAAGTTTCGAGATGAATATTGCAAGTTCAAACTTAAAAAGATGTTAACAGATTTGAAATCTGTTAGATATTGGATGTTAGGACTTGTAACATTGAAACAGATATCATTCACAGAAAAGATACACAACGTGATACGTGAAATAATATTATCATCAAACTTCACGTTTATTAAAAAAATCAATCGTCTGTTATACTTGAAATATTCGGGAGAAAACGCTTGTCTTGTAATCAGTACGATTTTGGATAACTTTAGAAGACAAAATATTCATATCTCGCATGAAGTAATTCGAGAAATAACTTCATGACAGGAAGAGACAATTCTGCTCTTGTCACTATGATAGTTCGTAGAAACATCCATACGGTTATACAAACTGTTTGTTTGTTAACTAGTTGTCGCCCCATTATGAAGTACAACACTCAGAAGTCTGAACTTGTGCAAACTAAAGATTGATGAGGTCTTAACTCCAGAAGTGCGATTTATAACACAGATTAGAAGATACTTAGTGAAAATTGTTCATCTGGCCGTCGAACTAAAACCACCGTTCCACATAGCGTTCGATTGAATGAGTAGAACTGACTACTCACCATCACCAACCGGTTACCCTCCCACGAAGGAGAATACAGTTTGATAAATAATATACAAGTCTCAATAAGGAACATCGACAAGAGAATATATTTTGGAAGAGATAGGTTTTTTTTAAAAAGCTTTTAGGCTTCCTACTCCTTCATCGTTCTACAAAAAAGATGTGAAACATCCGAAGTTTTGGGCGAAAAGCTTTGTCTTCTTCTCATCTTCGTTTTTTCCATTTATGTCACCGGAAAAGATGAGTCTACTCTTGTTACGATAGCAGTTTGTAAAAATATTTACACGGTTACTCAATTCGGTCCCAGATGTAGAAATATTGTTTGAATTGAAAAGTAAATGTTTTAAATTATTCAACAGAATATCCATCTTAATTTTCTCAGTTCAATAAGTTCTACCATATGGAAACCCAAAATGCAATTATTTCTTCTAGTCACTGTATTTCAAATGAGAGAAGTTGAAACAAAGCAAATTAAACTTCGAAATTGTCTATTTTAGACCGGTATATATGTAAATCGACTGACATCGAAAATGTACACACCATTTAACAATTATTACCCAATTATGTAAAATGGAGTACTATCACTGGTTTCGGAAATTAACATGGACAAGTTAAAACACGGCGGCGGCAGCAACAGCACGGGTTTTCGGGGGCGGATGTACCGCATAGCCGGAGCTTACTATGATTAAACGCTCTTAATTTGAATTTGTGATATATTTGCTAATTATGGTGCATGGATATCGGAAATTAAATTGTTGGCCCGCATAAATATCTGATTTACAGTCTTTATTATGTTCTCTCTATGTACACTGCCAACACGGCGTAATTAATGGCGAAGAAAATGTACTGATTGATTTACTCTCAAGATGCAGATCAGTATTTCAAATAATTTGTTAGCTTTTCAGTTCGATCAGTGAAATGTAAAAATTATATGAATTGTAGATGATGGATTGCAAGTAAATATACCTGTTAGTTATTGTATTATATTATTTTCATAAATAGTTAGCAGAAGTCCTTTCTTCTATCATTTCATACTAACAATTGATTCATTGAAGGTGATTTTTGCATCAGTGTCCATTGTCATTTTTACTTTCAATTTCACTCTGAACTTTTGGTCAGTAGAGCATTTTATGAACCAAAACTACCGAACATGTAGGTGTTGTGTAACATATACTTTGATTTTCATCAAAACCCCTCTGACATCTGTCGAAGTAGTTGAGAAATAGAAATGATCAGCAAAAAAAGAGCTGCCTATAAACTCAAATTCTTTCCATTCTGATTGCAGAGGCAGATTTTGGCCTTCGAAACGTTAAGATAAATATTGTATAATTTCTTACCTTTCTCTGATAGGCAAAATTATTGAATATGAAAAGTTACCGAAAAATAAAATATTTTTCTCTGTGAAAAATACTTTGAATTCAAGCAGAAACTTATCGTGGTTGAACTTAGAGATTTTGCCCTTTCTACATGTGTCTAAAGTTCTCCATTACGATTTTCATATTCTTCAGATTGTGGAAGCTGAAAATATTCAAAGAAGAGAATATTCAAAAAAGTGTAAATCACTTTTGCACATGCATACGCTCTGCATGCATGAACTATCTGTTATATTCTGGAAATAATTTCTCAGTTAAAGTTGAAATGAAAATGAAATTTTATACTGCATGAATTCATATTCATATTCTATCAAAGTCATCATCAATAATCTATTCTATCCTGAAATTAACCGATTTTGTCATAAATATAAAAATTAAAATTCAAATCATTGTGAAAAACCTCGGACAGTCATTCGAATATCATAAGGAGATTTTTGAAGTTTCTAGAAAAATTAATCATTCAACGTGTTAGGAATCACATGTTAAAAGGTAAGACCTCGTTAGTCCTAAGCTCGCACACGTTTCTCAACTTCTGAGAGTTGTCGTTCGTATGGGGCCGACAGCTGATTAACGAAAACACAGATTTTAAACTGATTTTAAACTCAAAAACGAAAATGATTGTTACGTTATAAATATTATTGTTGTATATTATAATCGTGAAGTATATTTAAAATAAAAAGTTTTCAGTTGTACATTCAGTTATTGAATAAATTTGTTGAATCTGATGTAGCCTATCCTTGGCAGTCAGCGGTTTTAACTACCTTAAAAATAAATGAAATATGGAAGGCAGTACTTCGGTTCCTTTTTTCGAAGCATTATAAAAAAACTAGTGAAAGTTGCAAAAACTTACGTGGACATCATTCAATTTCAAGACGTAATGAATGAGGTTTTGAACTCTTTCTGATTCTGGTTACAATCTTACAATCATTTCAGTATAATTCGAAATTATTCTGGTTTGTTTTTCCGTCGGGTATCTACCACATGTTCCTACAAATTTGTAGGTTCACATGAGAGGCAAGGGTATGGTGTTTTCACCTAAACTTGAATATGCCATATGCACCTCTCCGGAAAATATTTATTTATCATTCTGACTCCCACCACAAATTATGTGTTTGTGGGGTTATTTCCTAGCTTTGCCTGCAGGTGGCGCAGTGGACATCCTACTGAATCAACTGCAGATGAAGTTTATGACAAGTTGAAATTAGTTTTGTTTATTCGGTATACTCAGACGGTACACTCCGTCTGAAGTGACCTACCCGGTACTAATGATGAGGCAAGTACCCCAAAACCGGTCTATCGGTGATCGTACCGACCAAATGAAATTAATTACTGCTTTTCATAGTAGGAAGTAACTTGCGACTAATCTTCCAAATGGAAGACGTTGCACAGGTACCTGAAAGTTCAACTCCAGCTTTCTGCGCGGCATTAGCTGGGTTAGTTGTTGTGCCAAAGTAAATGAATAATATCTGATAATTCCCGGTTTTCAGAGAACATTTTCATAAGAATCGAAAAATATCTGAAAAAATCTTGTTTCCGTTAACCAGCTGTCATTCCCCTCAGAAGATGAAAATTATACGAGCTAATTTACGAGCAATTCCTAGCAAGAATCAAACGGTACGCAGCGACAATCCTAAATTCTACAGTTGGTGTAGAATCAACAAAGCGATTACTGAATGAGTAGAATGAACCACTCACCGTAATCAACCGGCTACCGACCGATTATTGATAAATTCTATGTATAAAAAAGTACACCATACAGGTATTAAGCTTAACTACCACAGTAGTCACAAAAGGCATGCTACGTTGTTTGGAGATCACCCCCACCGTAGGGTGAGAGACCATTCAGTTCGAGAGTGGCGTTACTTGACTAGAAGCAATGAGCGTAGAATGATACTCACCAGAGTCCTATAAATGAAGATAATATGGTTGTGATTGAATTTTCACTATATTTTTCAAGAAAATACGAATAATTTTTTCATGACGTCTACATTACAACTTCTGACGTTCAACAACTATTTTCCATGCTGAACTCATATTACAGAAATAATAACAAACTATACAGTATGTATAAATAAACTGCATGAAATTAAGATCTTTCCCAGCATTCAATCGTTGACAGCATTATAGACAACCAAGTGGTATGAAATGTCATTTTCATGGTTAATTCGTGGTCTTTGAGTTCACAGTAAAACTCCATGAGTTCTTCATTGGCACCCTTATGATTTGTGTCATTATCCAAGTATAGTGTCTGATAGGACCTTGGCGAGATACCATCCTCCTTATGACCATGATAGTACCATCAGTAGTGACAGAGTATGCAATTTCTAAATGAACTGCACAAATTGTCATGTATGTAAACAAACGTCGCCATCGTTTTTCCCTGTGCCTATAAGGGTCCAAAATAATTGTCATCGGTGTGAGTAAATGGTTTTGAACCTGGACTATTTCGCATCATTGGCAAATCTAGGGTCTTCCTCTGATAACCAAATATGTTTGACCTATCATTCACACGGCAGCTTCTTTTCTTTGTGGTGCTTTTTCTCGTGGAAGTACAGTAATATTAGAGTAATAGTAGCGTTTTTGGGATCTGAAATTATATCTGTGTTTTGTAAGAACTTCTGAAATCATATCTATTCCTAATTTGCCCTATATTTTCAGATAATTCTGGAATAAGCCATAACGTTAGTTGTGGGATATCGGTGGTTATTAAGTCGGCATTTGTTGAGTTGATGATTGCCGAATTGGTGCTATTGTTTGTAGACTCATTTGGATTTTTAAATACTGTTAACTTTTTGTGTATTCATTGTTGAATATGCTGAAGAATCTGGGTTTCATAATTTTTTTTTTAAATTATGTTTATCGTTTGTTTGCAGAGATACCATAAATCACTTGTTTCACTGAAAAAAGTTGGCAGCGCCTTCTCGGCGACGAATGATGCAAAACCATTATTTTTTCAATGAAAATTTTGATCTACCTTGATGTGTTGCCTAAGACATTGGGTGATTTTTCATGTCCACACAAGATGTTCGAATATCATATCACCAAACTACCCAACCGTGTTCGACTGGAGTCTATCATAAACAACTATTTTTTAAATTTTCAGATTTTTTTCGAACTGAACAACAACGAGCTTGTATGGCTATTAAAAGTTGGTTGCAAGTGTCACCCAAAGTTTTTATAATTACTCTTTCATGGACATATGCCCCTTATCTCTAAGACACCCTAAGAGTTCAGCGAAATAAATCATGATGTCTGTGACATATCGTACCTGTATCTAGAACAAGCTTAATGGTCCATCAGATATATCTTCGGAAATATTCAAACACCTATCAGAAAAGCGTTCCAATCTTCAATCAAAAACACTCTGCAATGGCATCTGAAAAATGTTCTCATTGTATTATTTTTGTACCATACCAGTCCGAAGATCGGTTCTAATAGAATGATTAAACAAAATATAAAAACACAATTAATTATAAACTATTGATCTTATCGTCTTGCCCCAGGTGGGCCGCGGCCAGTTCAAGAAATATCTTTGCCCTTTCAACAGGGGCGTACATGTGAATATTTAGCAACTTTGGAAATGAATGGAGACTGCCTCTGAATCGAAATGAAGACAGTCTTGTTATCACCGATTTGTGAAACGTGTCATGCTGATTACTATAAGACAAATATATTTTACTGATTTCATCATTTTTCTCAAAATGAGTAGTAGGTAATGTAAAGTTATTTTTTGAAATTGGAATACTTAGTAGATGATCAGACAGAAAATTGATTCTAACTTTCCAATATTGGTGAAAATCGGAAGTTATAAAAAGTGCATTTCATCAGTGATAACTGTTATCACCCTAAGACGATACTAACAATCGGAACATCGTGAAGTAACTTGGTTTGGAATCTTTTAATTTTTAATTTCCATTTCTTGTTAACAATTTTTTAATTTTTTCAGCTCGTGTTAATAGTTCACTTTTTTCTATTTTTTTGGTTGTTCTTGTTTTCTTGGTTGTTGCTTGTATGTTATTTCATTGTAATTTCAGTTTTTTGCTTAATAAAATTGTTATTGTTCAGTAATCTTTTTAATTTTTTACAGATTCTTTCAGGGATTTCAAATCAATATATATCATACTGGACAATGGAAGTCCGAACTGATTAAATGCACCACGAAACATTGTCAACCACCTTCAAACAAAAGTTATAAAAAGTGGATCTACAAATATATTTTGTATTCCTGCTAGAAAACTGATAACAACAAAAAATGTAAATCCACAGTTCGAATAAAATTTTACTATTTTGAGAAAATTTTCGCATATATCTATCAAAGAATGTGATGAAATTGGCGGATACGTGGTGGAAATCCATAACGTATGCAAGTAACAGGTCATTGTGAGATTTTCATTGGATTTTCACAAAACCGTAATAGGTACGCATTTTCTGTACAGTAGCTTTTTCGAATGTTTTCCTACTGACTAAATTCTACTCAATTTGTGTTTTATATAAAAACAATTTGGCTCATATACCTGCGTAATGACAAATGATTTTATTTCCCGGGTTTGGGTGATTGATTGAAAATTTTCAAACAGTATGGAAGAACAGATTTTTTTTTAGGATTTGAGCTCTGTATAATAACAATTTGAATCATATAACCTTCTACCTACTCAATAACTGTTGATTTTACATGAGATTGGGTAGAAACTAAATAAAAATTCAAACATCGTGAAATACACTTTTCAGATTCAGAAAAGGTAATTATTCAATTATATTTGGTCATTGAGTGGATTCTCAAATCAATTAATTTTTGAGCATCTCTAAAGATTGAGTTCCAAACCTTCTTCTTTAAAAATTAATACTTTCTAGTCGTAGTTGAAATGCTCCTCTGTCCAAAGATGGTTTACAAATGTGAAATTGGTCTTCGCATTCAAGAAACTACTTGTATGTTCTTTCATTCCTAGGAAAATGGTTTTCCGTTCCACACAAGTCGACTCATATACTTCTGATCTGATATTGTAGTTTTGTCTTTATTGTTTTAAATGAATTTGCTTGAATTGTTAGGTGTTCGGTAAGCCACGTCCAAGTAAGCCACGTCCTTATCAAAAAACGAGCGATGTTATTGGTGGATTTACCAAAGTATGTCAATGTCCTATAACGCTTATTATTGATTCTGGAAGAGGGATAGACCTGGTAGAAGGCTTGTTTTCGTGTTTTTTTTGAAAAGAAGGAAGTCTATAATATATATCTTGTAACCCTTGTTAAAAGCAATTTATTTCATATAATTCGGTTTGTTCTGGAATTACTTCCTGATAGTATATTTTTCAATAGTTTGTGAAGCATGCTATCGAACGCTGCTACTTTATATTGCTAAGAATCATGTATGACATAGTCCGTATAAGATGGTTCGTAGAAAATTTCAAAATCATGTAGGTTATCAATTTCAATAATAGCCTCGTCTAGAAAATCTATTGAATTAGTCAACTACATTTCATTGGTAGACTCGATCGAAAAGAATTACCAAACTGGACAAACTTGCCCAGCTGCCTACCTTTAGCAATTAAACAGACAGAGATATCATCTACGTATCTGTATAAGTATGAGAAATTGTTAATCAACTAATTATTGTGAATTTTATTTGTAAAGTTTTCCATAAAAATTTCCGCTTACAAATAATAATTCAAGCAAATTCATTGAAAACAATACAGATAACACTTTGGGGTTGTTTAGATCAGGAGTATATATATAAATTGAGTTGTGGTTGTATATTCGCTAAACGGAAAGAATCTTCCATCGGAGAATAAAAGAACATATGAGTAGTTAATTGAATGTGAAGAACAATTCCACATTTGCAAACCATATTTTGATAAATGCGTTAAACCACAACTATAAAGTATTATATTCAGAAGTAAAAGGTTTGAAACTCAATCTTCTTAGAAGTTATCAGATTTGGGAAATCTGAAAATTTTCTGAACGACCAAATAGAATTCAATTCTTCACCTCTTTGGAATCTGTTTTCTTATATGTAAATTGGTTGATACATTTATCAATGTCTATTTGACGAGTTTGTTGAAAAAATCATTTGGCGATGTTTAAATTTTTAACACGCTTTTATTAGCTTCACCTGTATGTATGTTTGTTTGTTTGTTTGTTTGTAACTCTTTTTTCATTTCATATTCATTCCCGTTTGAATGCTCGGGATCTGTATTTGACAGAATTATCGACATTACTGCTTCATCTATTCGCGGGCAGATGGCGCTCTACGTAACCTCTTTGATATAATTCGAACTCACTTTACATGTATTTCTTCATTAAAAAAAGTATGTTTTCAACACGCTTCTATTAGCTCCACCTGTATGTATGTATGAGGCGCCCGTTTCCAAAAATTGTTGAATCCATCAGAAGTGATTTCGAGAAAATCCAACTTTTCTGATACCT
>WOGL01000684.1:0-13619 GCA_015342145.1 Leptinotarsa rubiginosa
TGCATTCCCGTTAATCTAACCATTTGTCAGACTTGAAGTTAACGAACTTTAAATTTGAATTAAAATACTGACAACTAATGTGGTAACATACAAAACAAGTCGACAAGGCGTTTCAAACTAACGTTGCCACGGAAACTATTTACAGTTTGTCTAAGGATACCATATAAAAAGAACATTGCTATGATTTTTGCTCACTTTCTTATTATCAATACCTCAATATGAAATAAGTTTCACTATACTGCATTAAGTTTTGAGAGTATTTTATCGAATTTCGGTAATCACCTGATTTTAATTTATTTTACCTAAATTGTTGCATTAAACTTGGAAGCGATAACATTTTTGAATAGAGAATGAAGAGACCTTTCCAAAACGATATATCACAAGCCTATACTTGGTTTATGGAACTGGCAGTTCTTAATACACTAAGAATTTCAGAATAGATTTCTTTTCTTAATCTCCCCACCATTTTTCTTGATATCCAGATACGAACTTAAATTGTTTTTGAGCATATCTAAGAAAAAGTATTTCTCCACGAATTCACCTGAGTAGGAACATGACGCACCAGAAGCTGAAATGCTCAATTTGAAAATGGCATTGAGCTTTTTGATGTGACAAGGAAATTCACTATCATAAAATCTCCATCGACCGTTGTATAAGTGAGACGTAAATATTAATTTTCTTCCGAAATGATAATATATCAGAGTTGCATAATTGCATCAATTGTTAGCTCTGCAATTTTCAGGAAATAAATTGATCAATTATATTTGTCAGGACTATTTAAACAAAATTATTGGTTTGATAAAGGACTGTGTAAAGAAGAGCGATATAGATGGCACATGGAAAAATGCTGGGAGCTATTATTGTTGCAGTGTTTTTGAACGCATATGTGATTGTTGCGGAGGAAGAACTTCGTGAGTACAATATCGATACCTGATATGATATTTCTCATTCACTCTCTACAACACTCAAATCTATTGTTGAATATACATAGAAACGCATTCACCCGAAAGTAATGTTTATTCTACTGAATATTCTGAACGAGGAAAAGTTCCAGTTGCCTCACCACAAAAACTCATTGATATATTTTTTCGAAATGTAGTTTTGAACATCAAGTGGATATATCAGATGTTGACAGTTGGCTGGTAGATTTCTTTGAATTTATTTGTTGATAATCAGAAACAATTCACGAAGAAATTACAGAAAATTATTCCAGTATTGAAAAAAATCTTCCTGAATAAACGACTGTGAAATATTACATTTATGAAAAATTCAGTTCACTTTACACTTGTGGTGAACTATACCTCTGAATTTCATCACTTTGTCAATGGTAGTAATTTTATTTCAACCGAAATTTGTATCCTCAATACGGACGTTGAGAAATATTACTCTGCTTCAAAAAGTATATCTTTATTGTTTTCTATTTATTGACATAATTCATATTGAACAAAGTCGCAAATTTCCTGACATCTATAGACAATGAAAATTATAAAAGTATGATTGATTTTTTCCATTGATATATTGCAATTTCAGAACATTTATAATAAAAAATGTTTCATAGAAATCTCCAAAGTCTAGGCGACATCTGAATTTGAAAATTACACCAAATTTAAAAAAACTAACGCCAAGTATCGTTCAAGTATCGAGCTCAATTTCATGGATAGTGAGCAGAAATAAAACTTAGTTATATTTTTTTGCCAAAAGTCACAAACCTTGTAGGATAATCTCCCTGTGCGAAAACATAAATTTACTTCAGCACGCTAGAGATTTTACACTTGGCCATTCGCAATAAAGACATGCATTATTGTTGCAATTTTTCAATCGGCAATATTCATTTCATATTTAGAAGTGTAATTTTATCCGTTATCACTAGAATTTCGGCAATTTGATAATCATCAAGTAAATGCTTCTATATTAGATCCCTGATAATCGCTATTATGGAAATATCAATCAGTCTTGTCAATCAGTTCATTTGAAAAAAATGTTTATCATATTTTCTCCATTGAATATGACGACATGCGCTTCCAAAGAGGCGCATATCCATTTCTAGCATATCATCCGTAACATAACGTTTTTGCCGCTACGTAACGTAACGCGTAATCATTTTTACCAAATGGTCCGTAGCTCAAATACGAATAAGTTACGTTACGATTAATGGAGATGAAGTACTATTGCTTCTTCAACCGTAACATTTCCACACGAATAATCCTACGGGCTGGGTCACAGGGTATCCGGTAAATGCAATTCTTGGAATTGCAGTCCGCTTTTGGTGACCTGGTTTTCTAGAGGCTGCTACGGATAATATTTCCGGATCTGAAGCAGGTTCTGATGTTGTACTTGGATCCAATTCTTCTTATCCTTTCCGATAAATAATCCTCCTGGTTGAGATGGCTTCTCTTCCTTGCCGGGCTCCCGCTGTCTTTTAGCCAAAGTCTGTTCGACCATCGCTTTGGAATAGCCATTTCATTGAAGATCTTTTTCGATGATGTCTAGTTCCTTCTCGAGACTTTCTCTCGTATGCCAGAACCGGAAAGCACAGTCTAATAGAGTCTTGATGAGTCCTCTTTTAGTCGATTGGTGGTGGTTGGATTTGTGGTTCAGATACTGTCCCGTGTGACTGGGTTTTCGGTATACGGATGTTTCCATTTAGTGTCGGTCCGAATGGCAATTCGTTGTGGACTTTTTTCCTCACTGTGAAAGTGATGTAAGGTCTTACGCTGTTGATGTGTTTTAGGAAGGCGTCTAGTTCAGTAATCCCATGGTTCCATATTATGAAGGTGTCGTCAACGTATCTCAACCAGACATGAGGTTTCTTGTGGGCTTCTTCAATGGCCAAACCACTCTATATATATATGTTGGCTATGACGGGTGGAAGTGGCGATCCCAATTTCAGTCCCTCATCTTTTGTAAAAAATTCGTTCTCCAGTTGGAAATAACAGTTTCGTACACAGACAGTTTTGAAGACGATACTGAGGAATCTGAATAATCAACACTGATGACTCTTGGATTCCACCAAATACGAAAAGTTTTCATTTGTTTACTGACTATTTTTTTTACATTTTTCAGCTTCATTCTTGCATGTATGTCATAAGGAGGATCCTAATTTGGAACAGTGCCTGCTGGCGTCTGTAGAGGATATTCGACCATTTCTAGTGGATGGTAATGGAATTCTTTTATATTTAAAGACTGACGGCTAACCACGTATTTCTATCTAGGTGTTCCAGACTATAAAATTCCCAGTTTGGAACCATTGGTTATGAAAGATTTTTTCTCTGAAGAAGCAGCCGGAATGAAAATCATGGTTGATGATGTCAAAGCCTGGGGTTGCACAGATTATTTTGTCAGAGGAATAAAGTATGAAACAGTTTCTATAAAGACTTTGATACTACAGTTCATCGATTACTAAGCACACTAGAATTATTATCTGAGCATCTTACATTAGAATTTAAAGTATCTCATACATGCACTCCATACGCATGGAATCTTAGGAGTCAAATCACTGATTTAAATTAACAGGGTTGGGCAGGAATCGAACCAGCACTCAATACACCGGTGGTCTCATCTTCAAATGCAGCTTGCCAGTTCTTGGTGCCAGATCTTAATCTCATTTACATCACCTCAAAGTGGGTTTATACAAGTATTCCACATTTTTGGCAGGCTTTTCCGAAATTAATTGGAAGTCGAAATTACGTAGGGGTTTTGGGGATGCTGGATCCGGATATGTTAACAATTTTCATTAATTTGCACTCGTAGTATACTTTCTGTGAAAAATCTACACTTTTACATACCGTCAAAATCACACCTATAAGTATAATTTTTATCAATTTGAAGGAATTTTGTATACGCTCATTCCATTTCATCTTTTTACCCAATTACTGAAAAATATGATTCACAATCTGGATATGTTCCAGTGTTAATCTAGATACACATCTCTTCACATTGTATATCGATATTCCCAAACTACGCATTGAAGCTCATTATACTGTGGATGGTAAACTTTTGGTTATGCCCGTCAAAGGAAATGGCAACTTAGAAACAAATATAAGTAAGTTACAATTTGAAATTGATATGGCTTCTCAGAGACATCACTTTCAGCTAATATTTTTGCTACGTTCTCAATTAGATATATCCCTTTATGAAGAGTAGGAACTTCAATACAAACAATTGTTATTTTTCAGCGGATATACACGCTACAGCTCAGCTAACTGGGGAATTGTACCAAAAAAATGGAAATGATTACTTGAGATTTCCCACTTTTGATTTGAAGGTTGATGTGGGTGGTGGTTCTGTTCGTTTGGAGAACTTGTTCAATGGAGACAAAGTTCTACGTAAGCAATATTTTTGCCTATGTTTTCATTCATTAGCTATATCAAGCAGTTTATTGTTTGCTACCCATATAGTTGTGAATATCTGTGTGAAGCATTCCCAATATTTTGTATCAATCAACTATAATAATACATATTGTGCAGCATATTTTACAAGAAGACCACTTGTTTGCACTGTTTGGAACCTTTGGTGTAGTAATGAATATTACTGGAGTTTTATACCAATAGTAAACCTCCTCTTGAAGATGATCAATTGGTGATCGAAACACGTGTCGAGGTGTTAACATGACGGTTCGGTATTAGAAAAAATCTCCAGTAATATTCAAAAAGACCCACCTCAATTCATTATCGCATTCGAAAGAATTGCTAATGTGAATTTTGTAGATATATGAAATAATCCATGATAGGTATTGTTTGAATATGAACCTCAACGTTGCAATATATTATTGAACATAAATTCTTTTTTGCAAGTGATCTTTACAGTATTTGAATGCTTCGTTTAACTGTTTGCATCGGAATAATAGAATCGAGTATAATCTTGAAAACTAAATTGATTGATGTATCCGTTACTATGTGGTAGAAGATCATCATTAAAAATGAGAAATAAAACTTTCTATGTTTTATTGTATTAGTTTGAAAATATTCATATAGGTCGGAACTGCAATAACGGTAGTTACAAATACAAGTGGTAAAAAACGAAGAAAGTTCAATTTCTCATTTATAATCTTGAAAACTGTTGACAATGAAAAAGTGAGTGGCACGTGATATGTATTGTTGATAGTATTTTTTTCATTTCGAATGTTTTCTAATTTGAGTGTTTGGAGGAAATGCCCAAAAAGTCTTTTTATTCGTGAAATTATTGAATTATAAAAAATCATCATTAATTGTCATTACAAAAAGTGCATCCTATTATTTGAAATAATCTACTGAGTATCATACTGAAACAATCATCTGTATATTATCTGTTAAAGTTTTTTGGCTTCACAAAAATAGCAATTTATCATGGTGTGAACATATCAAAATTTTACGTAAAAGAATATATTCTATAATTGGAATACTTTTCAAAATCAGAAATTTTTGTCACTAAGATATTTGACAGATATTCATTTCTCTTTAGTTCCGCAGAATAAAGTTTCACCAAATAATCTGTCACCAAATAAGACTATGAGGAATCAACTGTTGATTGATACAAAACAGAAAATATATTGGACAAACTTATTTGCACCTTTATTCAACTGGCATACTCAAAAAATAGTCAAATTTGATTCTCGAAATGAATATTTATCAACATAACTTTTCAACAGAGCATTCAAAAAGGGTTTTGAATATTAGATCAAATATTGATAAAAAATTGTTGTACAAGGTTCGGCTATTAAATAACGAGACTGCCTTCCTAGAGGGCGCCTTTAGGGGTGGGGAAAGAAACGAGTAGTGCGTTGGGTATCTGGAAATCTTCTCTATTCACGTATCGAAACACGTTTCCGTCACTATTATAGTATTTGTGCATTAGCGATTTGAAACGAACGTGTTTTTTTTCTCGTTCTGAAAACCATGTGTGACAATAAACAGGAGCAACGTATCAATCTTAAATTTCTCGTTAAATTGAAAAAATACTCCGACTGAGTGCTATAAATTGTTGCAAGAGGCCTATTTCGACAATTCTCTATCTCGTGCGCGTATTTTTGAGTGGTATAAGCGCTTCAATGAGGGCCGAGAGAGCACTGGAGATGAGCAGCACCCAGGTCGCCCTGTCACTGTTTCAACTCCGGAAAAAGTTACCAAAATTAACCAAATCATGCGTGCACATCGTCGAATGAGCATCCGGATGATTGCTGAGGCTATAAACGCCGATAAAAAATGGTTATAAAAATTTTATACGAGGAATGACACATGACAAAAATCTGTGCGAAATTGGGGCCAAAAGACCTGACTACTGTCCAAAAGCTTTTGTGTCAACGGGTCTGCTCAGATTTCTTTGAAAGGGAAAACATTATTACTTGCCACGAAAAGTGGATTTTTCAATACAATGTTGAAACAAAGCGTTAATCGATGCATTGGAAGATGCCTGAATCTCCCAGAAACAAAAAAGCAAAAGATGTCCAAATCAAAATTCAAGGCAATGTTTATCGTTTTTTTCGACATTAACGGTATCGTGATGACTGAATGGGTTTTAGAGGGTCTAACTGTCAACCAGACTTACTATTTGTTACGAAAATGTTGAGAAATATATTTTGAATTTTGTAGCAAACCACCCTGTAATATTTTTTCATATTGGAGTTTCAGGGCTGCAAACTTCCTTTTGTAAGTGTCACAATTTGTCGTGTCCGCCAATAACTCATCATCGGTAGCATCACTCTGCAGGAAGTCCTGGTACACTTTATCATCTACAACTTGTAGGTCCTCCATCTTTGCTTGAATTGAGTCGTAGCATATATGTATCTGCTGATTATCGTGTGAGGTTGCTGACATTAACTTTTCGAGATCAGATGTTAGTAACGTAAATGATCTACGTAAAACGAAACGATGCTTTTTATTACCTTCCATACTTTTACTTCGGAAAGAACAGCAAGTACTTGAAGGGTAATCTGAACAGTCTCACTGACAATTGTCCTGTCACGGTCGCCAAAAAATGTAGAGTCCAGAAGAAAAACTACCCGTTTAACTCCGGTTCTCTCAGTTCAATGGAAATTGTCAAATGAGTATCTACTGTCCGTACAGCGATTACTGAAAACCCCAACAACAATGCAATTTATCAGCAAAACTTTTTAACTTTTTATTGACGTTAATACATTTTCAAAAATTGACAACTCCCCTGACAGAAAATACTATTTTCAATATGAAAACATATTACAGGGTGGTTTAGTACAAAATTCAAAATAAATTTCTTAACATTTTCGTAACATTCTCCCACCTGAGAAATGTTATTATTCGTAATATTATTTCTCACATAACATTAAGTATTAAATCTGGCGGGTTTTTTCGAAATTCTGCCACTACGCGTTTTCATAACGGAATCGGGTGCTCTGCTTTTTGACACTCCCGATTCGCCCGAATGCACTTGCGGATCACTATCGTAATCGGATACTCTGCTTTTTGAATTCACTCCCGCACTATCATCTTCTTCAACTGGAAGACATGACGACTGGGATTCTTCTGCAACATGTTCCGATCGTGATTTCACAGAAACATCCGGATCCAAGCATTCCAAAGGATACAGCTTCTGTACTGGTCGAAGAATTTGACCATTCTTAGTTTGAACCCGAACCAGGCGAACTACTCCATCTTTTCCGGGTAAAAGTTCAATAATTCGACCCATTGACCACTCGATGCGCTTCTGATTATCGTTACCCACCAGAACAATCTCACCAAGGAGAACACTTCGTGATATCTTATTTGATGCAATTTTCAGCGTTCCCAAATATTCATTTCTGAAACGTCGACGCAGATCATCTCTCAATTTCTGTTTGTGTCTCATTTTACGACAGAGAGACTTTCTGTCTATTTGATCACAATCAGGCATACCATACTCATTACCAAGATCATTTAAAAACATAGCAGGAGTCAAGGCAACTAGATCTGCTGGATCGTTAGACACATAAGTAATTGGTCTACTGTTTACCACAGCTTCACACTCGCAAACCAAAGTTGTTAAATCTTCATAGTCCAGGCAAGCCCGACCCAACACTTTTCGAAGAAGAGTCTTTACAACACCAACTAAACGTTCCCAGAACCCACCCCACCATGCGGCTGTCGGAGGGTTGAAACGCCAAGTAATACGCTGCGACAAACACTGTTCCGAAATTTTAGACCAGTTAAGTTTTCCAAAAGCATTTTCTAGACCAACGAAACATCTACCGTTGTCACTATAAATTGTCTTAGGCCGGCCTCTGCGAGCAACGAAACGTCTCAAAGCCAACATAAAAGCATTAGTTGACAACGAAGTAGTTAGTTCGAGGTGTACCGCACGATAAACAGCACAAGTGAATAGACAAATGTAAGCTTTGTCTCCGTTTCTCAAAAACAAAGGTCCAGCAAAGTCGATACCTGTTATTTCAAACACATTGGCATCGCGAACTCGATCGATTGGTAGTGGTGGGGAGTTAACAGTCAACTTTTTTGCATTGAATTTCCTACACATGAAGCATTTAACAATTACAGATCGAACGGCACGACGTCCACCTAGTACCCAATACCGCTCTCGAAGAATGCCCAACAATCCTTGAGTTCCTACATGACAGGACCGTACGTGCTCCTGAAAAATGATTTGATGAACAGTAGGATGTTTAGCAGGAAGTAAAATAGGAAAACGAAAACTCTCGGAGTCTATACGAGATGATACTCTAGATTTAAGACGAATCAACCCATTTTCATCACAGAAAGGAGATAGACTGATGATTGTTTTATCCTTTTCTTTGTCTGGAAAAGTTTCTTCTTGAACAATTTTCAAAATAAAGATTTCAGCGGAATTTAATTCCTCGACACTCAGTGGCCCACAATTCCGGCTAGCTTTTTTAGTTTTCAGATTGAATATAAATCTGAAGACAGCAGCCACTAGCTTTACTGTTTGGAAAAATTCTGAGAAAACAGTTAAATGCCAAAAATCAGAGCAATTATTATCAAGAAGTGTAGTGATCAACTTTTTCTTACGCTCACTGTAGACTTCTTCTTCACTGCAGTTGACAGTGCCACTAGGCCACTTATCTGGCATTTCATAGAGCCATGCTGGCCCCTCCCACCATCTCGAGCGGAGTAGACTTTTTGGAGAACAACCACGTGATGGAAGGTCTGCAGGATTGTGAATCCCAGGAATATGTCTCCATGCATCTGAAGGAGTTGAACTACGGATTTCAGCAATTCTATTCCACACAAATGTGGCCCATTCTTCTTTTCTTTGTATCCAGGAAATTACCGTAGACGAATCACTCCAGAAATAGCTCGTTATTTGTTTGAATTCAAAATCATCTATGACATTCCTGAACAATCTTGCGCCAATTGTCGCTGCAAGTAACTCTAGCCTTGGAATTGTCAAAATTTTCCCTTTCTTCTGTATAGGAGCCAATCTAGACTTCGCCGCTAGGAGATGGACAGATACTTCTTGATTCTTAACAACACGTAGAAATATAACTGCAGAGTAGGCTGTGTTACTGGCATCACAGAACGTATGAATAGAGCAAACGAAATCAGAAGTTGGAGCAATATCTACCCATCTAGGTATAGCTATTTCTAATAGACTAGGCAGTTCATGAAACCAATTTCTAAATTCAACAGACGTGTCTTCATCTACAGGCTCGTCCCAGGTGAGGTTCTTATTCCACAATCCTTGTAATAGCAATTTTGGAACTAATGTAGCAGGGCACACAAAGCCTATAGGATCAAAGACACGTTGAGCCATTGACAAAATTATCCTTTTGGTAATGTATTCTTCTTGTGAGATCACTTCTTTTATGCAGCTTGGATTAATATTCAGTGTATCTCGTACCGGATCCCACATCAATCCCAATACTGACAAAGGTACTACATCTTCATTGTTGTAATCACTGTCCTTTCTAGTGAACTCCCACCCTCTTAAGTCAAACTTACCCTCTGCCATAATCATAGTGGCTTCTTGCACAAACATATTGAGAGTCAATTCATCAGAAACACTTGTAATGCAGTTGTCGACATAAAATCCTTTATTTGCCAGCTTCAATATTACTTCACGTGAATATCTCGTGTCGCCGCTTTCAGTCTTTCTTAACATTTCTTCAAGGTGATGTTCAATGGTTGCTCCTAAGAGGAAAGGGCTGCTATTAACGCCAAAAACAACTCTACAGTGGCGAAAGGTCAACTCATTTCCATCTTGATCAACCCATAAGAAGCGAAGAAAATCTCGATCTCTCTCGTGAAGACTAATTTGCAAGAATGCCTTACGGATGTCTGAAACTACTCCGAACTTGTACTCTCTAAATTTAAGCAAAATTGACGGAATCAATTCGATGTAATTTTGACCTTTTTCCAAACAATCATTCAAAGAAGGCTTGTCTTTTTCATGAGCAGACGCATCAAACACAGGCCGGATTTTTGTTGTAAGGCTATTTTCTTTTACGACTGGTCTGTGAGGCAGATAATGAATGCCGCTTTCGTCATGTTCAGATGGAATTATCTCAATTATTCCTTCCTCTAGCCACTCTTTAAAGACTTGATCATAAGATCGAACAAGGTTTTGATTCTGTAATTTTTGAAGAGTATTGTGTAGTCTCATTTTGGCAAGGTGATAATTTTTTGACAGTGGTGGGTGACCATCAATCCAAGGTAACCGAACCTCATAACGACCTTCATTGTTAATTGTTACGGTGTTTAAAAAAATATCTTTGGCGACTGATACTAATTCCTCCCGTGTTCTGAGCTTGCTTGGTTCTTCAATACCCAATACATCAAGATCCCACAAAGAACTGATGATGGAATCCTTCACTAGAAACGACAAGGTTGAACTGATCAAAGAGTTGGCTATATTCAGATTATTGTGCATTGGTATTTTTCCAAGAAGAACCCAACCAAATAAAGTTTCATAGGCTACTAGACCATTGGATAATGAGTGACGATTTCCTGTGAAGATTTGACCGACTGAATCAGCACCAATCAAAATCTCAATAGGTCCAGCAGATCCAAAGTCTGACAGCTCAATATTGAGATCTCTGAGCTCTTCAATCCATGGTCCAGAACAGACAGGCGAAACCTCACTGCATATTATTGGTTGGTCTAAAACCTCTAAATTATATGAATAATTTTGGTTCTTCAATTTGACCACATAACATTCATGAAGTCGTTCATTTTGAGAGCCCCCAAATAAACAATGAATAAGTTTTTCCTTACCCACTGATTGGCATCCCAATTTCTGAGCAGTTGACTTAAGAATGTATGATCGTTGAGAACCACTATCGATCAGAGCCCTCACGTACTTTGACCCATTAGCACCAAATATGTTCACTCTCATAGTTTGCAAAAATACATGGGTTCGTGAGTTGTTGTAGGTGGCTAAAGATTTGTCAATGTTAGGATCCATCTCTGGTTTCTTACTATGATCAAGAGTATCAACAGACTCCTTGTTGCTAGGCAAATCAGGGCACATTATCACCAGATGAGATTTTTGACAGATAGCACACCTAGGATGTCCACGACATCTTTTTAAAGTATGACCAGCTTTCAGACATCTAAAACAAAGTTTGTTGCTGATCAAAATACGTTTCTTTTGCTCCAAAGACATCTTCTGTGCTTTGAAACAGTGTTCACCAATGTGATTAGAACCCCCACAAAATGCACAATTTGAATTGAAACTAACCAAGTTTGCGGCGGTGGGTACCGTTGAACTCACATTTTTCTTAGTCGAAGAGTTCGAAACAGTTTTCGACAAATTAGCACTAGCGTTACCTTGACCGACGAAACCGAAACCCTCCGAAGCCAATGTAATACGCTGCTCGTTTTCAACTTCGGTTTTCAGAAACTTCATGAGGTTTTTAAGACGAGTGTCTAACTTACCCGGACCTGACTCCGTTGAGACATTTGTAGCACTTCCTGAATTTTCAGGTTCAAATCTATGTGGGGAACGTTGCCATGCTCTCAATAAATCTTGAGGGAGGCATGACTCAATGAGAGGAAAAAGCATCGCAGAACACTTATCTGATGTAATGCCTAAAGTATCTAACGCTCGAATCTGTGTCTCGATCTGGTCATACAAAATTGCCAATTCAAGCTTAGATTTAGATGTAGCATTACACAAAACCAACTTAAGCAATTCTCTGACGTAAACCTCAATTTGAAGATCTTCTCTGCCAAAACGAGATAACATGGCTTCGATAATATGATGATAATTTTCCTCAACAGCTGGATAACTCTCTACTAGTTGCCTTGCTCTACTAAAGGGTACAGTTGCCTGAACCAAATAATCAATTTTATCGACTGCCTCGATATCTCTGGCTTCGTGGATCTTCTTAAATTGAGACCAGAACGGTAACCAGTTTCGAATGTCACCATCAAACTTCTTAAATTCTATTAAAGGTAATTTAAAACGCCTACCTGTCATGCTGACGTGAGAACATTCAGAATTTGCATCATCGATGTGTTCTACTTCATGGGTTACCTTTCTGAATATTTCCTTAAACTGGAGTTTCAGGGCTGCAAACTTCCTTTTGTAAGAGTCACAATTTGTCATTTCCGCCAATAACTCATCCTCGGTAGCATCACTCTGCAGGAAGTCCTGGTACACTTTATCATCTACAACTTGTAGGTCCTCCATCTTTGCTTGAATTAAGTCGTAGCATATATGTATCTGCTGATCATCGCGTGGGGTTGCTGACATTAACTTTTCGAGATCAGACGTTAGTAACGTAAATGATCTACGTAAAACGGAACGATGCTTTTTATTACCTTCCATACTTTTACTTCGGAAAGAACAGCAAGTACTTGAAGGGTAATCTGAACAGTCTCAATGACAATTGTCCTGTCACGGTCGCCAAAAAATGTAGAGTCCAGAAGAAAAAACTACCCGTTTAACTCAGGTTCTCAGTTCAATGGAAATTGTCAAATGAGGTATCTACTGTTCATACAGCGATTACTGCAAACCCCAACAATAATGCGATTTATCGGCAAAAACCTTTTTACTTTTTATTGACGTTAGTACATTGGCAAAAATTGACAACTCCCCTGACAGAAATAGTATTTTCAATATAAAAAAGTGTTACAGGGTGGTTTGGTACAAAACTCAAAACAGATTTTTCAACACTTTCGTAACAACCAAGGCGAACCTTGTCATACCCAACACTAAAAGCTGGTTATCTTTCGACGAAAAGAATTTCATTTATATTCAATCACTTCTTCATGTGCCTGTTGGCAGTCAAACATAAACCACAGAAAAAATAACCCGATGATACATAAGTAGCCCAGTTAGAGTCCTACAAATAATCAACCGTAGCGGATCATTAGCCTCACCTCAACTGTAACAATCCGATACACAACATCAGCTGTGAGATTCACCATCACTTGTGGGTGAGCGATAGTTAAATTGTTGTCGAAACCAGCTGACCAAGTTCCTAGAACGGTAGATTTATCTGAAGCTCCTTCTCGTACTCCCACCGAAGTTAATTGCATCTGAAACTCCATGTAACTCAGGCCATTTGCAACTAATGTTATTGGCCCGTAGGTTGGTGGTTCTGAAATTTCCTGAAACGAGTTATTCTAATGTTTATCATGCAAGTGATTATTTATAATAATTGAAAACGAGTATCAAGACGTTAACAACTTCAAGTATTAGTTGAATAAAAT